>JBBHAA010003040.1:0-244756 GCA_037953035.1 Aquarana catesbeiana
GTTGGTGGAGTATAGTGAAAGGCGGTTGGTTGGTGGAGGATAGTGAACGGTGGTTGGTTGGTGGGGGATAGTGAACGGCGGTTGGTTGGTGGGGGATAGTGAACGGCGGTTGGTTGGTGGGGGATAGTGAACGGCGGTTGGTTGGTGGGGGATAGTGAACGACGGTTGGTTGGTGGGGGATAGTGAACGGCGGTTGGTTGGTGAGGGATAGTGAACGGCGGTTGGTTGGTGGGGGATAGTGAACGGCGGTTGGTTGGTGGGGGATAGTGAACGGCGGTTGGTTGGTGGAGGATAGTGAACGGCGGTTGGTTGGTGGAGGATAGTGAACGACGGTTGGTTGGTGGGGGATAGTGAACGGCGGTTGGTTGGTGGGGGATAGTGAACGGTGGTTGGTTGGTGGGGGATAGTGAACGGCGGTTGGTTGGTGGGGGATAGTGAATGGCGGTTGGTTGGTGGGGGATAGTGAACGACGGTTGGTTGGTGGGGGATAGTGAATGGCGGTTGGTTGGTGGGGGATAGTGAACGGCGGTTGGTTGGTGGAGGATAGTGAACGGCGGTTGGTTGGTGGGGGATAGTGAACGGTGGTTGGTTGGTGGGGGATAGTGAACGGTGGTTGGTTGGTGGAGGATAGTGAACGGCGGTTGGTTGGTGGGGGATAGTGAACGGCGGTTGGTTGGTGGGAGATAGTGAACGGCGGTTGGTTGGTGGGGGATAGTGAACGGCGGTTGGTTGGTGGGGGATAGTGAACGGCGGTTGGTTGGTGGGGGATAGTGAACGGCGGTTGGTTGGTGGGGGATAGTGAACGGCGGTTGGTTGGTGGGGGATAGTGAACGGCGGTTGGTTGGTGGGGGATAGTGAGGGATAGTGAACGGCGGTTGGTTGGTGGGGGATAGTGAACGGCGGTTGGTTGGTGGGGGATAGTGAACGGCGGTTGGTTGGTGGGGGGATAGTGAACGGCGGTTGGTTGGTGGGGGATAGTGAACAGCGGTTGGTTGGTGGGGGGATAGTGAACGGCGGTTGGTTGGTGGGGGATAGTGAACGGCGGTTGGTTGGTGGAGGATAGTGAACGACGGTTGGTTGGTGGGGGATAGTGAACGGCGGTTGGTTGGTGGGGGATAGTGAATGGTGGTTGGTTGGTGGGGCATAGTGAATGGTGGTTGGTTGATGGGGGATAGTGAACGGCGGTTGGTTGGTGGGGGATAGTGAACGGTGGTTGGTTGGTGGGGGATAGTGAACGGCGGTTGGTTGGTGGGGGATAGTGAACGGCGGTTGGTTGGTGGGGGATAGTGAACGACGGTTGGTTGGTGGGGGATAGTGAACGGCGGTTGGTTGGTGGGGGATAGTGAACGGCGGTTGGTTGGTGGGGGATAGTGAACGGCGGTTGGTTGGTGGAGGATAGTGAATGACGGTTGGTTGGTGGGGGATAGTGAACGGCGGTTGGTTGTTGGGGGATAGTGAATGGCGGTTGGTTGGTGGGGGATAGTGAACGGCGGTTGGTTGGTGGGGGATAGTGAACGGCAGTTGGTTGGTGGGGGATAGTGAACGGTGGTTGGTTGGTGGGGGATAGTGAACGGCGGTTGGTTGGTGGGGGATAGTGAACGGTGGTTGGTTGGTGGGGGATAGTGAACGGCGGTTGGTTGGTGGGGGATAGTGAACGGCGGTTGGTTGGTGGGGGATAGTGAACGGCGGTTGGTTGGTGGGGGATAGTGAATGGCGGTTGGTTGGTGGGGGATAGTGAATGACGGTTGGTTGGTGGGGGATAGTGAATGGCGGTTGGTTGGTGGGGGATAGTGAACGGCGGTTGGTTGGTGGAGGATAGTGAACGGCGGTTGGTTGGTGGGGGATAGTGAACGGTGGTTGGTTGGTGGGGGATAGTGAACGGTGGTTGGTTGGTGGAGGATAGTGAACGGCGGTTGGTTGGTGGGGGATAGTGAACGGCGGTTGGTTGGTGGGAGATAGTGAACGGCGGTTGGTTGGTGGGGGATAGTGAACGGTGGTTGGTTGGTGGAGGATAGTGAACGGCGGTTGGTTGGTGGAGGATAGTGAACGGCGGTTGGTTGGTGGAGGATAGTGAACGGCGGTTGGTTGGTGGGGGATAGTGAACGACGGTTGGTTGGTGGAGGATAGTGAACGGCGGTTGGTTGGTGGGGGATAGTGAACGGCGGTTGGTTGGTGGAGGATAGTGAACGGCGGTTGGTTGGTGGGGGATAGTGAACGGTGGTTGGTTGGTGGGGGATAGTGAACGGTGGTTGGTTGGTGGAGGATAGTGAACGGCGGTTGGTTGGTGGGGGATAGTGAACGGCGGTTGGTTGGTGGGAGATAGTGAACGGCGGTTGGTTGGTGGGGGATAGTGAACGGCGGTTGGTTGGTGGGGGATAGTGAACGGCGGTTGGTTGGTGGGGGATAGTGAACGGCGGTTGGTTGGTGGGGGATAGTGAACGACGGTTGGTTGGTGGGGGATAGTGAACGACGGTTGGTTGGTGAGGGATAGTGAACGGCGGTTGGTTGGTGGGGGATAGTGAACGGCGGTTGGTTGGTGGGGGATAGTGAACGGCGGTTGGTTGGTTGGTGGGGGATAGTGAACGGCGGTTGGTTGGTGGGGGATAGTGAATGGTGGTTGGTTGGTGGGGGATAGTGAACGGCGGTTGGTTGGTGGGGGATAGTGAACGGCGGTTGGTTGGTGGGGGATAGTGAACGGCGGTTGGTTGGTGGGGGGATAGTGAACGGCGGTTGGTTGGTGGAGGATAGTGAACGGCGGTTGGTTGGTGGGGGATAGTGAACGGCGGTTGGTTGGTGGGGGGTAGTGAACGACGGTTGGTTGGTGGGGGATAGTGAACGGCGGTTGGTTGGTGGGGGATAGTGAACGGTGGTTGGTTGGTGGGGGATAGTGAACGGCGGTTGGTTGGTGGGGGATAGTGAACGGCGGTTGGTTGGTGGAGGATAGTGAATGACGGTTGGTTGGTGGGGGATAGTGAACGGCGGTTGGTTGTTGGGGGATAGTGAATGGTGGTTGGTTGGTGGGGGATAGTGAATGGCGGTTGGTTGGTGGGGGATAGTGAACGGCGGTTGGTTGGTGGGGGATAGTGAACGGCAGTTGGTTGGTGGGGGATAGTGAACGGTGGTTGATTGGTGGGGGATAGTGAACGGCGGTTGGTTGGTGGGGGATAGTGAACGGCAGTTGGTTGGTGGGGGATAGTGAACGGCGGTTGGTTGGTGGGGGATAGTGAACGGTGGTTGGTTGGTGGGGGATAGTGAACGGCGGTTGGTTGGTGGGGGATAGTGAACGGTGGTTGGTTGGTGGGGGATAGTGAACGGCGGTTGGTTGGTGGGGGATAGTGAACAGCGGTTGGTTGGTGGTTGGTGGAGAATGGTGATTGGTTGGTGGAGAGTATAAACATGCACACTCAGGTTGAACTGGATGGACTGGAGTCTTTATTCTCCATGTATTGCTGTCTGGCTGGGTGGGGGGTCTCCTGGGTGGTCTCCTCTTCTGGGAATAATGAGACAGCAGACAATAGAGGAGAAGACGGCTCTGCACACATTGTACCTCCTCCAGTCTGTGCTCTCCGTCCGTCCACCCATCCCATCCCATCCCATCCCATTCATTCATCCCATCCCATCCCATCCCATTCATTCATCCCATCCCATCCCATCCCATTCATTCATCCCATCCCATCCCATCCCATTCATTCATCCCATCCCATCCCATCCCTTTCATTCATCCCATCACTGGAGGTAATGATTGTCATCCCAACTGTCCTCACCAACCACCCACCACAGACAACCGACCAACCATCCAACATTCCATTATTACCGATACATCTTATCACTGTGTGTGAGGAGCCGGCTGTGCAGATCTGGGGCCCCTCGCTGACCCCAACCTGATCATCTCCTGTACTATGTCTGCAGTCTCTGATCATCTCCTGTACTATGTCTGCAGTCTCTGATCATCTCTTGTACTATGTCTGCAGTCTCTGATCATCTCCTGTACTATGTCTGCAGTCTCTGATCATCTCCTGTATTATGTCTGCAGTCTCTGATCATCCCTTGTATCATGTCTATGGTCTCTGATCATCTCCTGTACTATGTCTGCAGTCTCTGATCATCTCCTGTACTATGTCTGCAGTCTCTGATCATCTCCTGTATTATGTCTGCAGTCTCTGATCATCTCTTGTACAATGTCTGCAGTCTCTGATCATCTCCTGTATTATGTCTGCAGTCTCTGATCATCTCCTGTATTATGTCTGCAGTCTCTGATCATCTCCTGTACTATGTCTGCAGTCTCTGATCATCTCCTGTATTATGTCTGCAGTCTCTGATCATCTCCTGTATTATGTCTGCAGTCTCTGATCATCTCCTGTATTATGTCTGCAGTCTCTGATCATCTCCTGTACTATGTCTGCAGTCTCTGATCATCTCCTGTATTATGTCTGCAGTCTCTGATCATCTCCTGTATTATGTCTGCAGTCTCTGATCATCTCCTGTATTATGTCTGCAGTCTCTGATCATCTCCTGTACTATGTCTGCAGTCTCTGATCATCTCCTGTATTATGTCTGCAGTCTCTGATCATCTCCTGTATTATGTCTGCAGTCTCTGATCATCTCCTGTATTATGTCTGCAGTCTCTGATCATCTCCTGTACTATGTCTGCAGTCTCTGATCATCTCCTGTACTATGTCTGCAGTCTCTGATCATCTCCTGTATTATGTCTGCAGTCTCTGATCATCTCCTGTACTATGTCTGCAGTCTCTGATCATCTCCTGTATTATGTCTACAGTCTCTGATCATCTCCTGTACTATGTCTGCAGTCTCTGATCATCTCCTGTACTATATCTGCAGTCTCTGATCATCTCCTGTATTATGTCTGCAGTCTCTGATCATCTCCTGTACTATGTCTGCAGTCTCTGATCGTCTCCTGTATTATGTCTGCAGTCTCTGATCATCTCCTGTACTATGTCTGCAGTCTCTGATCATCTCCTGTATTATGTCTGCAGTCTCTGATCATCTCCTGTACTATGTCTGCAGTCTCTGATCGTCTCCTGTACTATGTCTGCAGTCTCTGATCATCTCCTGTATTATGTCTGCAGTCTCTGATCATCTCCTGTATTATGTCTACAGTCTCTGATCATCTCCTGTACTATGTCTGCAGTCTCTGATCATCTCCTGTACTATATCTGCAGTCTCTGATCATCTCCTGTGTTATGTCTGCAGTCTCTGATCGTCTCCTGTACTATGTCTGCAGTCTCTGATCATCTCCTGTATTATGTCTGCAGTCTCTGATCATCTCCTGTAGTATGTCTGCAGTCTCTGATCATCTCCTGTGTTATGTCTGCAGTCTCTGATCATCTCCTGTACTATATCTGCAGTCTCTGATCATCTCCTGTGTTATGTCTGCAGTCTCTGATCGTCTCCTGTACTATGTCTGCAGTCTCTGATCATCTCCTGTATTATGTCTGCAGTCTCTGATCATCTCCTGTAGTATGTCTGCAGTCTCTGATCATCTCCTGTGTTATGTCTGCAGTCTCTGATCATCTCCTGTACTATATCTGCAGTCTCTGATCATCTCCTGTACTATGTCTGCAGTCTCTGATCATCTCCTGTATTATGTCTGCAGTCTCTGATCATCTCCTGTAGTATGTCTGCAGTCTCTGATCATCTCCTGTGTTATGTCTGCAGTCTCTGATCATCTCCTGTACTATATCTGCAGTCTCTGATCATGTCCTGGCTCATAGAAGCCACATTGTCCATGGGAATGATGTTCAGTCATCCCAATCCTTGGTTCACCACTTACAGTCACTGACCGGGATAAGCATGCACCCAGTGACTGTGCCTCATACTTGTTCCAGGTCAGAGACTCTCTATGGAATGAAGAAGGAGGATGAGGGTGACAGTCCAATGTAACAATGAGTCATGTCCAGACACCATGAAAGGGAGGCTCAGGAGAGGATTGTACCTTGAGGCCACTACAAGATGCCGGCATGACATAGCAGAGCTCCTCACAGTGTCGGATGTATGTGGGATAAGGACTAAGGATGAGGGGGCACCATCAGAGCTCCTCACAGTGCTGAGTTATACAGGAATAAAGTCACAAGGCAGAAGTGAGTTTGGGGAACACAGAGTTATGAGGCAGGAGTGAGGTTGGGGAACATGGAGTCATGAGGCAGGAGTGAGGTTCAGGAACATGGAGACACAAAGCGAAAGCGAGGTTCAGGGACACGGAGTCACAAGGCGGATGGGAGATTAGGGAACATGGTGACACGAAGCGGAAGCAAGGTTCAGGAACATGGAGACATGGGGTGGGAGTGAGGTTCAGGAACATGGAGTAATGAGGCGGGAGGTGAGGTTCAGGAACATGGAGTCACGAGGGGGGAGTGAGGTTGGGGAACATGGAGTCACAAAGTGGAAGCGAGGTTCAGGAACATGGAGACACAAGGTGGGAGTAAGGTTCAGGAACATGGAGACATGAGGTGGGAGTAACGTTCAGGAACATGGAGTTGCGAGGTGGGAGTGAGGTTCAGGAACATGGAGTCACAAGGCGGGAGATGAGGTTCAGGAACATGGAGTCGCGAGGTGGGTGTGAGGTTCAGGAACATGGAGCCACGAGGCGGGAGATGATGTTCAGGAACATGGAGTCACGAGACAGGAGTGAGGTTGGGGAACATGGAGTCACGAAGCGGAAGCGAGGTTCAGGAACATGGAGACATAAGGTGGGAGTAAGGTTCAGGAACATGGAGTCGCGAGGTGGGAATGAGGTTCAGGAACATGGAGTAACGAGGCAGGAGGTGAGGGTTAGGAACATGGAGTCACAAGGCTGGAGGTGAGGTTCAGGAACAAGGAGTTACGAGGCAGGAGTGAGGTTCAGAAACGTGGAGTCACAAGGCGGGAGTAAGGTTAAGGAACACAGAGTCGTGAGGTGGGAGTGGGGTTGCTACTTTTTCTTCAAAACACTTTATAGGCACACAGTCATTTTTTTTTTTTTTGACATACACTATAGGATTGTAACAGACCTGGGACACCTTGGGGCACTCCAAGGAGAATAGTAATGTGGCGCACATAGTGCCCCCTCACCCTCCCTGTCAGGCCCTGTCTGAATAATGTGTCCGGGTTTCAGAAGCAAGATTCAGGATCATGAAGTCATGAGTCAGGAGAAAGTTCAGGATCATGAAGTCAATGAGTCAGGAGCAAGGTTCAGGATCATGAAGTCATGAGTCAGGAGCAAGGTTCAGGATCATGAAGTCATGAGTCAGGAGCAAGGTTCAGGATCATGAAGTCATGAGTTCAGGAGCAAGGTTCAGGATCATGAAGTCATGAGTCAGGAGCAAGGTTCAGGATCATGAAGTCATGAGTCCAGGAGCAAGGTTCAGGATCATGAAGTCATGAGTCGGGAGCAAGTTTCAGGATCATGGAGTCATGAGTCGGGAGGCGAGGTTCAGGATCATGAAGTCATGAGTCAGGAGCAAGGTTCAGGATCATGAAGTCATGAGTCGGGAGCAAGTTTCAGGATCATGGAGTCATGAGTCATGAGCAAGGTTCAGGATCATGAAGTCATGAGTCAGGAGCAAGGTTCAGGATCATGAAGTCATGAGTCAGGAGCAAGGTTCAGGATCATGAAGTCATGAGTCAGGAGCAAGGTTCAGGATCATGAAGTCATGAGTCGGGAGCAAGTTTCAGGATCATGGAGTCATGAGTCGGGAGCGAGGTTCAGGATCATGGAGTCATAAGTCGGGAGCGAGGTTCAGGAGCATAGAGTCATGAGTCAGGAGTGAGGTTCAGGAGCATTGAGTCATGAGGCGGGAGCGAGGTTCAGAAATGTGGAGTCATGGGTCGGGAGCCAGGTTCAAGAATGTGGAGTCATAAGTCAGGAGCGAGGTTCAAGAGCATAGCATCATGAATTGGGAGCAAGGTTCAGGATTATGGAGTCACGAGGTGAGAGCAAGGTTCAGGAGCATGGCATTATGAGTCGGGAGCAAGGTTCAGGAGCATGGAATCATGAGTCAGTAGCGAGGTTTAGGAACAAGGAGTGATGAGTCCGGAGCAAGGTCCAGGAGCATGGAGTCATGAGTCGGGAGCATGGTTCAGAAATGTGGAGTAATGAGTAGGGAGTAAGGTTCAGGAATGTGGAGTCACAAGGTGAAAGCGAAGTTCAGGAATGTGAAATCATGGCTCATGAGCGAGGTTCAGAAATTTGGAGTCACAAGGTGAGAGCGAGGTTCGAGAGCATAGAGTCATGAGCAAAGGTTCAGGAACATAGAGTCATGAGTCGGGAGCAAGGTTTAGAAACGTGGAGTCATGAGTCGGGAGCGAGATTCATGAACGTGGAGTCATGAGTTGGGAACAAGGTTCAGGAGCATGAAGTCATGAGTCGGGGAGTGAGTTTTAGGAATGTGGAGTCATGAGTCAGGAGCAAGGTTCAGGAGCATGGATTTATGAGTCAGAAGCAAGGTTCAGGATCATGAAGTCATGAGTCAGGAGCAAGGTTCAGGAGCATGGAGTCATGAGTCAGGAGTGAGGTTTAAGAATGTGGAATCACATGGTGAGAGCGAGATTCAGGAAACTGGAGTCATGAGTCAGGAGCGAGGTTCAAGAATGTGGAGTCATGAGGTGAGAGCGAGGTTCAGGAGCATGGAGTCATGAGTCAGGAGCGAGGTTCAGGAACATGGAGTCATGAGTCGTGAGTGAGGTTCAGGAGCATGGAGTCACTAGGCAGGAGTGTGATTCTGAAATGTGAAGTCACAATGTGGGAGCAAGGTTCAGGAGCATGGAGTCATAAGTCGGGAGCAAGGTTCAGGAGCATGGAGTCATGAGTTGGGAGGGAGGTTCAGGAGCATTGAGTCATGAGGCGGGAGCGAGGTTCAGAAATGTGGAGTCATGGGTCGAGAGCGAGGTTCATGAATGTGGAGTCATGAAACGGGAATGAGGTTCAGGAGCATGGTGTCATGAGTCAGGAACGAGATTCAGGAACGTGGAGAAATTAGTTGGGAGAGAGGTTCAGGAACGTGGAGTCATGAGTTGAGAACAAGGTTCAGGAGCACGGAGTCAGGAGTAAGGTTTAGGAATGTTGAGTCACGTGGTGAGAGCGAGATTCAGGAAAGTGGAGTCAGGAGCGAGGTTCAGGAACATGGAGTCATGAGTCCTGAGTGAGGTTCAGAAGCATGGAGTCTTGAGTCTGGAGCAAGGTTCAGAAATGTGGAGTCATGAGTCAGAAGTGAGGTTCAGGAATGTGAGGTCACGAGGTGAGAGCAAGGTTCAATAATGTGGAGTCATGGGGCGGGAGCGAGGTTCAGGAGCATGGTGTTATGAGTCGGAGCAAGGTCCCAAAACATGGAGTCAGGAGCAGGGTTCAGGAGCATGGAGTCATAAATTGGGAGGTTCAAGAACGTGGGGTCATGAGGCAGGAGCGAGGTTCCGGAATGTGGAGACATGAGGCAGGAGTGAGCTTCAGGAATGTGGAGACATGGGGCAGGAGCATGGAGTGAATTAGAACTGATTCATAATTTTCCTGGTGGACTGAAAATGATGAGAACTTTAGAAGTTTACAGTCACCAGGACAGGAATAGAGAGAAAACCTTCCAATGGTGACACCTGTTCGGGTGACAACTGTTGGGATTTCCCCTCACTTCCTGTTGCGGCTCTTGTACAGGAAGTAACAGGTGACCTCCCAGCAGGAACACAGAGAGAGGCTGTGGACACATTCCAGAGAAGAATTCTGTGTTTTCCGGTGGGTTCTAGGGTCTCTCTGGTGATCATGGAGCTCCTCCGGCCTGGTTACGGTGTTTTCGGCTCATGCGGTCACATTGGACGTGCTTCGCTCTATAGTTCCCTTTTCCTTCATTTCTCACGTTGGTTGGTTAATGTGTAATGTTGGGGAGGAGGGGGGGACTCTGATCCGTGACTGCTCTCTGCTCTCATTAAACTCTCTGGTGACAACCATAAGGAAGAAGAAAATCCTGCCTCTACACGGGACAAAGTTCTCTGGGTCAGAATTCAAGGGAAAGAGGAAGCACAGGGTGACACCCGGAGCCGCCCCATCTAAAGGGAGAGGGAGGGATGGAATATCAATATTACCACAGGGGCAGGATGCCACCTTGCATGATCTGACCAATCTGCAGGAGCAGGGGAACGAGGAGTCCAGGAAGTCCTCTCTACAGTCTATAATTTTACAATAAACTCAGGAAATTTCCAATTTTTGATGGTGTCACCATCTCAGAATCTACATATTTCAATCGGAGATCGTCTTTGCAAGGGGCACCTTTCCTGACTCCTCCAATATGTAGACCCCCCAGTTGGTGCAGAGGGGCACCTTTCCTGACTCCTCCCATATGTAGACCCCCAGTTGGTGCAAAGAGGAACCTTCCATGACTCCTCCTATATGTAGACCCCCGGTTGGTGCAGAGGGGGGCCTTTCCTGACTCCTCCCATATGTAGACCCCCGGTGTGTGCAGAGGGTGGCCTTTCCTGACTCCTCCCATATGTAGACCCCCGGTGTGTGCAGAGGGGGGCCTTTCCTGACTCCTCCCATATGTAGACCCCCGGTTGGTGCAGAGGGGGACCTTTCCTGATTCCTCCCATATGTAGACCCCCGGTTGGTGCAGAGGGGGGCCGTTCCTGACTCCTCCCATATGTAGACCCCCGGTGTGTGCAGAGGGGGGCCTTTCCTGACTCCTCCCATATGTAGACCACCGGTTGGTGCAGAGGGGCACCTTTCCTGACTCCTCCCATATGTAGACCTCCAGTTGGTGCAAAGAGGAACCTTCCATGACTCCTCCTATATGTAGACCCCCGGTTGGTGCAGAGGGGGGCCTTTCCTGACTCCTCCCATATGTAGACCCCTGGTTGGTGCAGAGAGGGACCTTTTCTGACTCCTCCCATATGTAGACCCCCAGTTGGTGCAGAGGGGGATCTTTCCTGACTCCTCCCATATGTAGACCCCCGGCTGGTGCAGAGGAGGACCTTTCCTGACTCCTCCCATATGTAGACCCCCCCAGGTTGGTGCAGAGGGGGACCTTTCCTGACTCCTCCCATATGTAGACCCCTGGTTGGTGAAGTGGGGGACCTTTCCTGACTCCTCCCATATGTAGACCCCTGGTTGGTGAAGTGGGGGACCTTTCCTGACTCCTCCCATATGTAGACCCCTGGTTGGTGAAGATGGGAACCTTTCCTGACTCCTCCCATATGTAGACCTCCCAGGTGGTGCAGAGGGGTACCTTTTCTGACTCCTCCCATATGTAGACCCCCTGGTGTGTGCAGAGGGGGACCTTTCCTGACTCCTCCCATATGTAGACCCCCCAGCTGGTGCAGAGGAGGACCTTTCATGACTCCTCCCATATGTAGACCCCCAGGTTGGTGCAGAGGGGGACCTTTTCTGACTCCTCCCATATGTAGACCCCTGGTTGGTGCAGATGGGAACCTTTCCTGACTCCTCCCATATGTAGACCCCTGGTCCCTGGTTGGTGCAGAGGGGTACCTTTTCTGACTCCTCCCATATGTAGACCCCCTGGTGTGTGCAGAGAGGGACCTTTCCTGACTACTCCCATATGTAGACCCCCCGGCTGGTGCAGAGGAGGACCTTTCATGACTCCTCCCATATGTAGACCCCCAGGTTGGTGCAGAGGGGGACCTTTCCTGACTCCTCCCATATGTAGACCTTTGGTTGGTGAAGTGGGGGACCTTTCCTGACTCCTCCCATATGTAGACCTCCCGGTTGGTGCAGATGGGAACCTTTCCTGACTCCTCCCATATGTAGACCCCCCAGTTGGTGCAGAGGGGGACTTTTCCTGACTCCTCCCATATGTAGACCCCCGGTTGGTGCAGAGGGGGACCTTTCCTGACTCCTCCCATATGTAGACCCCCCCGGGTTGGTGCAGAGGGGGGACCTTTCCTAAATCCTCCCATATGTAGACCCCCCCGGTTGGTGCAGAGTGGGGATCTTGTCTGACTCCTCCCATATGTAGACCCCCAGTTGGTGCAGAGGGGGACCTTTCCTGACTCCTCCCATATGTAGACCCCCCCGGTTGGTGCAGAGTGGGGATCTTGTCTGACTCCTCCCATATGTAGACCCCCAGTTGGTGCAGAGAGGGGCCTTTCCTGACTCCTCCCATATGTAGACCCCCCCGGTTGGTGCAGAGGGGGGATCTTGTCTGACTCCTCCCATATGTAGACCCCCAGTTGGTGCAGAGGGGGCCTTTCCTGACTCCTCCCTTATGTAGACCCCTCGGATAGTGCAGAGGGGGACCTTTCCTGACTCCTCCCATATGTAGACACCCCGGTGGGTGCAGAGGAGGACCTTTCCTGACTCCTCCCATATGTAGACCCTCAGTTGGTGCAGAGAGGGGCTTTCCTGACTCCTCCCATATGTAGACCCTCAGTTGGTGCAGAGGGGGATCTTGTCTGACTCCTCCCATATGTAGACCCCCAGTTGGTGCAGAGAGGGGCCTTTCCTGACTCCTCCCATATGTAGACCCCCCCGGTTGGTGCAGAGGGGGGATCTTGTCTGACTCCTCCCATATGTAGACCCCCAGTTGGTGCAGAGGGGGCCTTTCCTGACTCCTCCCTTATGTAGACCCCTCGGATAGTGCAGAGGGGGACCTTTCCTGACTCCTCCCATATGTAGACACCCCGGTGGGTGCAGAGGAGGACCTTTCCTGACTCCTCCCATATGTAGACCCTCAGTTGGTGCAGAGAGGGGCTTTCCTGACTCCTCCCATATGTAGACCCTCAGTTGGTGCAGAGGGGGACCTTTCCTGACTCCTCCCACATGTAGACACCCCGGTTGGTGCAGAGGGGGACCTTTCCTGACTCCTCCCATATGTAGACCCTCAGTTGGTGCTCAGGACGGGAATACGATGGATAGTCGCCAGGAATTGCCGCAATCTCTGAGTGCCAATAATAAATATCAGTAAGTGGCGCTCTGTTTAGATAAATCTCCCGGCCTGGATGGCGGCCAATCAGATTCGTCGGGACAAAAATAGAACGCCGTCTCTGGAATGTTAACAGCCGTCTAATTGTACTGCTAATACCCAGGAGTGCGGCACATGGTGGACTCATCCCTGGCTCTCATTATATAGTGAGGAGCTCAGCGCTCCAGGTGGATGGGACACATGGTGGACTCATCCCTGACTCTCATTATATAGTGAGGTGCTCAGCGCTCCAGGTGGATGGGACACATGGTGGTCTCATCCCTGGCTCTCATTATATAGTGAGGGGCTCAGCGCTCCAGGTGGATGGGACACATGGTGGACTCATCCCTGACTCTCATTATATAGTGAGGTGCTCAGCGCTCCAGGTGGATGGGACACATGGTGGTCTCATCCCTGGCTCTCATTATATAGTGAGGAGCTCAGCGCTCCAGGTGGATGGGACACATGGTGGACTCATCCCTGACTCTCATTATATAGTGATGAGCTCAGCACTCCAGGTGGATGGGACACATGGTGGTCTCATCCCTGGCTCTCATTATATAGTGAGGGGCTCAGTACTCCAGGTGGATGCGGCACATGGTGGACTCATCCCTGGCTCTCATTATATAGTGAGGGGCTCAGCACTCCAGGTGGATGGGGCACATGGTGGACTCATCCCTGGCTCTCATTATATAATGAGGGGCTCAGTACTCCAGGTGGGTGCGGCACATGGTGGACTCATCCCTGACCCCCATTATATAGTGAGGGGCTCAGCGCTCCAGGTGGATGGGGCACATGGTGGACTCATCCCTGGCTCTCATTATATAGTGAGGGGCTCAGCGCTCCAGGTGGATGCGGCACATGGTGGACTCATCCCTGGCTCTCATTATATGGTGAGGGGCTCAGCGCTCCAGGTGGATGCAGAACATGGTGGACTCATCCCTGGCTCTCATTATATAGTGAGGGGCTCAGCGCTCCGGGTGGATGCGGCACATGATGGACTCATCCCTGGCTCTCATTATATAGTGAGGAGCTCAGCACTCCAGGTGGATGCGGCACATGATGGACTCATCCCTGGCTCTCATTATATAGTGAGGGGCTCAGCACTCCAGGTGGATGCGGCACATGATGGACTCATCCCTGGCTCTCATTATATAGTGAGGGGCTCAGCACTCCAGGTGGATGGGACACATGGTGGACTCATCCCTGGCTCTCATTATATAGTGAGGAGCTCAGCGCTCCAGGTGGATGGGACACATGGTGGACTCATCCCTGACTCTCATTATATAGTGAGGTGCTCAGCGCTCCAGGTGGATGGGACACATGGTGGTCTCATCCCTGGCTCTCATTATATAGTGAGGGGCTCAGCGCTCCAGGTGGATGGGACACATGGTGGACTCATCCCTGACTCTCATTATATAGTGAGGAGCTCAGCGCTCCAGGTGGATGGGACACATGGTGGTCTCATCCCTGGCTCTCATTATATAGTGAGGAGCTCAGCGCTCCAGGTGGATGGGACACATGGTGGACTCATCCCTGACTCTCATTATATAGTGATGAGCTCAGCACTCCAGGTGGATGGGACACATGGTGGTCTCATCCCTGGCTCTCATTATATAGTGAGGGGCTCAGTACTCCAGGTGGATGCGGCACATGGTGGACTCATCCCTGGCTCTCATTATATAGTGAGGGGCTCAGCACTCCAGGTGGATGGGGCACATGGTGGACTCATCCCTGGCTCTCATTATATAATGAGGGGCTCAGTACTCCAGGTGGGTGCGGCACATGGTGGACTCATCCCTGACCCCCATTATATAGTGAGGGGCTCAGCGCTCCAGGTGGATGGGGCACATGGTGGACTCATCCCTGGCTCTCATTATATAGTGAGGGGCTCAGCGCTCCAGGTGGATGCGGCACATGGTGGACTCATCCCTGGCTCTCATTATATGGTGAGGGGCTCAGCGCTCCAGGTGGATGCAGAACATGGTGGACTCATCCCTGGCTCTCATTATATAGTGAGGGGCTCAGCGCTCCGGGTGGATGCGGCACATGATGGACTCATCCCTGGCTCTCATTATATAGTGAGGAGCTCAGCACTCCAGGTGGATGCGGCACATGATGGACTCATCCCTGGCTCTCATTATATAGTGAGGGGCTCAGCACTCCAGGTGGATGCGGCACATGATGGACTCATCCCTGGCTCTCATTATATAGTGAGGGGCTCAGCACTCCAGGTGGATGGGACACATGGTGGACTCATCCCTGGCTCTCATTATATAGTGAGGGGCTCAGCGCTCCAGGTGGGTGCAGGACATGATGGACTCATCCCTGGCTCTCATTATATAGTGAGGGGCTCAGCACTCCAGGTGGATGGGGCACATGGTGGTCTCATCCCTGGCTCTCATTATATAGTGAGGGGCTCAGTACTCCAGGTGGATGGGGCACATGGTAGACTCATCCCTGGCTCTCATTATATAGTGAGGGGCTCAGCACTCCAGGTGGATGGGGCACATGGTGGACTCATCCCTGGCTCTCATTATATAGTGAGGAGTTCAGCGCTCTGGGTGGATGCGGCACATGATGGACTCATTCCTGGCTCTCATTATATAGTGAGGGGCTCAGCACTCCAGGTGGGTGCAGCACATGGTGGACTCATCCCTGACCCCCATTATATAGTGAGGAGCTCAGCACTCCAGGTGGATGCGGCACATGGTGGTCTCATCCCTGGCTCTCATTATATAGTGAGGGGCTCAGCACTCCAGGTGGATGGGGCACATGGTGGACTCATCCCTGGCCCTCATTATATAGTGAGGGGCTCAGCGCTCCAGGTGGGTGCGGCACATGATGGACTCATCCCTGACCCTCATTATATAGTGAGGGGCTCAGCGCTCCAGGTGGGTGCGGCACATGATGGACTCATCCCTGGCTCTCATTATATAGTGAGGGGCTCAGCACTCCAGGTGGATGGGGCACATGATGGACTCATCCCTGACTCTCATTATATAGTGAGGAGCTCAGTACTCCAGGTGGATGCGGCACATGGTGGACTCATCCCTGGCTCTCATTATATGGTGAGGGGCTCAGCGCTCCAGGTGGATGCAGAACATGGTGGACTCATCCCTGGCTCTCATTATATAGTGAGGGGCTCAGCGCTCCGGGTGGATGCGGCACATGATGGACTCATCCCTGGCTCTCATTATATAGTGAGGAGCTCAGCACTCCAGGTGGATGCGGCACATGATGGACTCATCCCTGGCTCTCATTATATAGTGAGGGGCTCAGCACTCCAGGTGGATGCGGCACATGATGGACTCATCCCTGGCTCTCATTATATAGTGAGGGGCTCAGCACTCCAGGTGGATGTGGCACATGGTGGACTCATCCCTGGCTCTCATTATATAGTGAGGGGCTCAGCACTCCAGGTGGTTGCGGCAAATGGTGGACTCATGCCTGACCCCCATTATATAGTGAGGGGCTCAGCGCTCCAGGTGGATGCGGCACATGGTGGTCTCATCCCTGGCTCTCATTATATAGTGAGGGGCTCAGCGCTCCAGGTGGTTGCGGCACATGATGGACTCATCCCTGGCTCTCATTATATAGTGAGGGGCTCAGCGCTCCAGGTGGGTGCAGGACATGACGGACTCATCCCTGGCTCTCATTATATAGTGAGGGGCTCAGCACTCCAGGTGGATGGGGCACATGGTAGACTCATCCCTGGCTCTCATTATATAGTGAGGGGCTCAGCACTCCAGGTGGATGGGGCACATGGTGGACTCATCCCTGGCTCTCATTATATAGTGAGGAGCTCAGCGCTCTGGGTGGATGCGGCACATGATGGACTCATCCCTGGCTCTCATTATATAGTGAGGGGCTCAGCACTCCAGGTGGATGCGGCACATGGTGGACTCATCCCTGACCCCCATTATATAGTGAGGAGCTCAGCACTCCAGGTGGATGCGGCACATGGTGGTCTCATCCCTGGCTCTCATTATATAGTGAGGGGCTCAGCACTCCAGGTGGATGCAGCGCATGGTGGACTCATCCCTGGCTCTCATTATATAGTGAGGGGCTCAGCACTCCAGGTGGATGGGGCACATGGTGGACTCATCCCTGGCCCTCATTATATAGTGAGGGGCTCAGCGCTCCAGGTGGGTGCGGCACATGATGGACTCATCCCTGACCCTCATTATATAGTGAGGGGCTCAGCACTCCAGGTGGTTGCGGCAAATGGTGGACTCATCCCTGGCTCTCATTATATAGTGAGGGGCTCAGCACTCCAGGTGGATGGGGCACATGATGGACTCATCCCTGACTCTCATTATATAGTGAGGAGCTCAGCACTCCAGGTGGATGCGGCACATGGTGGACTCATCCCTGGCTCTCATTATATAGTGAGGAGCTCAGCACTCCAGGTGGATGGGGCACATGATGGACTCATCCCTGGCTCTCATTATATAGTGAGGAGCTCAGCACTCCAGGTGGATGGGGCACATGATGGACTCATCCCTGGCTCTCATTATATAGTGAGGAGCTCAGCACTCCAGGTGGATGCGGCACATGATGGACTCATCCCTGGCTCTCATTATATAGTGAGGGGCTCAGCACTCCAGGTGGATGCGGCACATGGTGGACTCATCCCTGACCCCCATTATATAGTGAGGAGCTCAGCACTCCAGGTGGATGCGGCACATGGTGGTCTCATCCCTGGCTCTCATTATATAGTGAGGGGCTCAGCACTCCAGGTGGATGCAGCGCATGGTGGACTCATCCCTGGCTCTCATTATATAGTGAGGGGCTCAGCACTCCAGGTGGATGGGGCACATGGTGGACTCATCCCTGGCCCTCATTATATAGTGAGGGGCTCAGCACTCCAGGTGGATGGGGCACATGATGGACTCATCCCTGACCCTCATTATATAGTGAGGGGCTCAGCACTCCAGGTGGATGCGGCACATGGTGGACTCATCCCTGACTCTCATTATATAGTGAGGGGCTCAGCACTCCAGGTGGATGGGGCACATGATGGACTCATCCCTGACCCCCATTATATAGTGAGGGGCTCAGCACTCCAGGTGGATGCGGCACATGGTGGACTCATCCCTGACTCTCATTATATAGTGAGGGGCTCAGCACTCCAGGTGGATGGGGCACATGATGGACTCATCCCTAACCCCCATTATATAGTGAGGGGCTCAGCACTCCAGGTGGATGCGGCACATGGTGGACTCATCCCTGGCTCTCATTATATAGTGAGGGGCTCAGCACTCCAGGTGGATGGGGCACATGGTGGACTCATCCCTGGCCCTCATTATATAGTGAGGGGCTCAGCACTCCAGGTGGTTGCGGCACATGGTGGTCTCATCCCTGGCTCTCATTATATAGTGAGGGGCTCAGCACTCCAGGTGGATGGGGCACATGGTGGACTCATCCCTGACCCCCATTATATAGTGAGGGGCTCAGTGCTCCAGGTGGATGGGGCACATGGTAGACTCATCCCTGGCTCTCATTATATAGTGAGGGGCTCAGCGCTCCAGGTGGGTGCGGCACATGGTGGACTCATCCCTGGCTCTCATTATATAGTGAGGAGCTCAGCACTCCAGGTGGATGGGGCACATGGTGGACTCATCCCTGACCCCCATTATATAGTGAGGGGCTCAGCGCTCCAGGTGGATGCAGAACATGGTGGTCTCATCCCTGGCTCTCATTATATAGTGAGGGGCTCAGCACTCCAGGTGGATGCGGCACATGGTGGACTCATCCCTGGCTCTCATTATATAGTGAGGGGCTCAGCACTCCAGGTGGATGCGGCACATGGTGGTCTCATCCCTGGCTCTCATTATATAGTGAGGGGCTCAGCACTCCAGGTGGATGCGGCACATGGTGGAGTCATCCCTGACCCCCATTATATAGTGAGGGGCTCAGCACTCCAGGTGGATGTGGCACATGATGGACTCATCCCTGGCTCTCATTATATAGTGAGGGGCTCAGCACTCCAGGTGGATGCGGCACATAATGGACTCATCCCTGACCCCCATTATATAGTGAGGGGCTCAGCACTCCAGGTGGATGGGGCACATGATGGACTCATCCCTGACTCTCATTATATAGTGAGGGGCTCAGCACTCCAGGTGGATGGGGCACATGGTGGACTCATGCCTGACCCCCATTATATAGTGAGGGGCTCAGTGCTCCAGGTGGATGGGACACATGGTGGACTCATCCCTGGCTCTCATTATATAGTGAGGGGCTCAGCGCTCCAGGTGGATGCGGCAAATGGTGGACTCATCCCTGGCTCTCATTATATAGTGAGGGGCTCAGCACTCCAGGTAGATGTGGCACATGATGGACTCATCCCTGGCTCTCATTATATAGTGAGGGGCTCAGCACTCCAGGTGGATGCAGAACATGGTGGTCTCATCCCTGGCTCTCATTATATAGTGAGGGGCTCAGCACTCCAGGTGGATGCAGAACATGGTGGTCTCATCCCTGGCTCTCATTATATAGTGAGGGGCTCAGCACTCCAGGTGGATGGGGCACATGGTGGTCTCATCCCTGGCTCTCATTATATAGTGAGGAGCTCAGCACTCCAGGTGGATGGGGCACATGATGGACTCATCCCTGACTCTCATTATATAATGAGGGGCTCAGCACTCCAGGTGGATGCAGCACATGGTGGACTCATCCCTGGCTCTCATTATATAGTGAGGGGCTCAGCACTCCAGGTGGATGGGGCACATGGTGGTCTCATCCCTGGCTCTCATTATATAGTGAGGAGCTCAGCACTCCAGGTGGATGGGGCACATGATGGACTCATCCCTGACTCTCATTATATAATGAGGGGCTCAGCACTCCAGGTGGATGCAGCACATGATGGACTCATCCCTGACTCTCATTATATAATGAGGGGCTCAGCACTCCAGGTGGATGCAGCACATGGTGGACTCATCCCTGACTCTCATTATATAGTGAGGGGCTCAGTGCTCCAGGTGGATGGGGCACATGATGGACTCATCCCTGACTCTCATTATATAGTGAGGGGCTCAGTGCTCCAGGTGGATGCGGCACATAATGGACTCATCCCTGACTCTCATTATATAGTGAGGGGCTCAGTGCTCCAGGTGGATGCGGCACATGGTGGTCTCATCCCTGACTCTCATTATATAGTGAGGGGCTCAGCACTCCAGGTGGGTGCGGCACATGGTGGACTCATCCCTGGCTCTCATTATATAATGAGGGGCTCAGCGCTCCAGGTGGATGCGGCACATGGTGGACTCATCCCTGGCTCTCATTATATAGTGAGGGGCTCAGTGCTCCAGGTGGATGCGGCACATGGTGGTCTCATCCCTGACTCTCATTATATAGTGAGGGGCTCAGCACTCCAGGTGGATGCGGCACATGGTGGACTCATCCCTGGCTCTCATTATATAGTGAGGGGCTCAGTGCTCCAGGTGGATGCGGCACATGGTGGTCTCATCCCTGACTCTCATTATATAGTGAGGGGCTCAGCACTCCAGGTGGATGCGGCACATGGTGGACTCATCCCTGGCTCTCATTATATAGTGAGGGGCTCAGCACTCCAGGTGGATGCGGCACATGGTGGACTCATCCCTGGCTAGTCCTGGGTTTACCTGGTTTTAGGCTCCTGTTTTATACTGGAGGGGTTCGGCACTGAGTGGATGTGGCACATGATGGATTAGAGTGTCAGCTCTTGTGTATATAACACACAATGGTGGATAGAGGAAGGGGGAGGGGTATATTGTGGGATTAGAGTGTCAGCTCTTGTGTATATCACACACAGTGGTGGATAGAGGAAGGGGGAGGGGTATATTGTGGGATTAGAGTGTCAGCTCTTGTGTATATAACACACAGTGGTGGATAGAGGAAGGGGGAGGGGTATATTGTGGGATTAGAGTGTCAGCTCTTGTGTATATAACACACAGTGGTGGATAGAGGAAGGGGGAGGGGTATATTGTGGGATTAGAGTGTCAGCTCTTGTGTATATCACACACAGTGGTGGATAGAGGAAGGGGGAGGGGTATATTGTGGGATTAGAGTGTCAGCTCTTGTGTATATCACACACAGTGGTGGATAGAGGAGGGGGAGGGGTATATTGTGGGATTAGAGTGTCAGCTCTTGTGTATATCACACACAGTGGTGGATAGAGGAGGGGGGAGGGGTATATTGTGGTATTAGAGTGTCAGCTCTTGTGTATATAACACACAGTGGTGGATAGAGGAAGGGGGAGGGGTATATTGTGGGATTAGAGTGTCAGCTCTTGTGTATATAACACACAGTGGTGGATAGAGGAAGGGGGAGGGGTATATTGTGGGATTAGAGTGTCAGCTCTTGTGTATATCACACACAGTGGTGAATAGAGGAAGGGGGGAGGGGTATATTGTGGTATTAGATTGTCAGCTCTTGTGTATATCACACACAGTGGTGGATAGAGGAGGGGGAGGGGTATATTGTGGGATTAGAGTGTCAGCTCTTGTGTATATAACACACAGTGGTGGATAGAGGAGGGGGGAGGGGTATATTGTGGTATTAGGGTGTCAGCTCTTGTGTATATAACACACAGTGGTGGATAGAGGAAGGGGGAGGGGTATATTGTGGTATTAGAGTGTCAGCTCTTGTGTATATAACACACAGTGGTGGATAGAGGAGGGGGAGGGGTATATTGTGGGATTAGAGTGTCAGCTCTTGTGTATATAACACACAGTGGTGGATAGAGGAAGGGGGAGGGGTATATTGTGGGATTAGAGTGTCAGCTCTTGTGTATATCACACACAGTGGTGGATAGAGGAAGGGGGAGGGGTATATTGTGGTATTAGGGTGTCAGCTCTTGTGTATATAACACACAGTGGTGGATAGAGGAAGGGGGGAGGGGTATATTGTGGGATTAGAGTGTCAGCTCTTGTGTATATAACACACAGTGGTGGATAGAGGAAGGGGGAGGGGTATATTGTGGGATTAGAGTGTCAGCTCTTGTGTATATAACACACAGTGGTGGATAGAGGAAGGGGGAGGGGTATATTGTGGGATTAGAGTGTCAGCTCTTGTGTATATAACACACAGTGGTGGATAGAGGAAGGGGGGAGGGGTATATTGTGGGATTAGAGTGTCAGCTCTTGTGTATATAACACACAGTGGTGGATAGAGGAAGGGGGGGTGTCATTTTGCGGTATTGTTATTGTATCCGGTGTTGCTCGGGGACAATGGGACATTCCTGGAATATTTACATCTTCTGGTATGTGAAGTACAATGTAACCAGAAGGAGAAATATCCCCAACGTTTAACCCTCGGGGTGCCGGAGAGACTCCGGGCCGTAACATAGAGCTGGCACATCTTTGGCTCTTGTAATACTACAATCCCATTATATCTGGGCAGCCACAGAACATGCTGGGAGTTGTAGTTCCACACCTGCCTGCTGAGCACAGTATAGAAAGGTTCACATGGATGGGGGGTGTTGAGGATCAGGAATGTCCCGATGACCCCCTTCTTGGTGGAGGGGATGGGGGGGGTCAGGCCACTGTCCCCTCCTTTATTAATATACAATGCATCCGGAAAGTATTCACAGCACTTCACTTTTCCCACATTTTGTTATGTTACAGCCTTATTCCAAAATGGATTAAATTCATTATGTTCCCCAAAATTCTACAAATAATCCCCCATAATAACAACGTGAGAGAAGTTTGTTTTAAATCTTTGCAAATTTATTAAAAATAAAAAAGGGGTACATAAGTATCATAGACTCCTCCCATGTACACAAGTACCACAGGCTCCTCCCATGTACACAAGTATCACAGGCTCCTCCCATGTACACAAGTATCACAGGCTCCTCCCATGTACACAAGTATCACAGGCTCCTCCCATGTACACAAGTACCACAGGCTCCTCCCATGTACACAAGTACCACAGGCTCCTCCCATGTACACAAGTATCACAGGCTCCTCCCATGTACACAAGTATCACAGGCTCCTCCCATGTACACAAGTACCACAGGCTCCTCCCATGTACACAAGTATCACAGGCTCCTCCCATGTACACAAGTACCACTGGCTCCTCCCATGTACACAAGTATCACAGGCTCCTCCCATGTACACAAGTATCACAGGCTCCTCCCATGTACACAAGTACCACAGGCTCCTCCCATGTACACAAGTATCACAGGCTCCTCCCATGTACACAAGTACCACAGGCTCCTCCCATGTACATAAGCATCACAGGCTTCTCCCTTGTACATAAGCATCACAGGCTCCTCCCATGTACACAAGGATCACAGGCTCCTCCCATGTACACAAGTATCACAGGCTCCTCCCATGTACACAAGTATCACAGGCTCCTCCCATGTACACAAGTATCACAGGTTCCTCCCATGTACATATGTACCACAGGCTCCTCCCATGTATACAAGTATCACAGGCTCCTCTCATGTACATAAGTATCACAGGCTCCTCCCATGTACATAAGTATCACAGGCTCCTCCCATGTACATAAGTATCACAGGCTCCTCCCATGTACACAAGTATCACAGGCTCCTCCCATGTACTCAAGTATCACAGGCTCCTTCCTTGTACACAAGTATCACAGGCTCCTTCCTTGTACACAAGTATCACAGGCTCCTCCCATGTACACAAGTATCACAGGCTCCTCCCATGTACACAAGAATCACCGGCTCCTCCCATGTACACAAGGATCACAGACTCCTCCCATGTACATAAGTATCACAGGCTCCTCCCATGCACATAAGTATCACAGATTCCTCCCATGTACACAAGGATCACAGACTCCTCCCATGCACACAAGTATCACAGGCTCCTCCCATGTACATAAGTATCACAGATTCCTCCCATGCACACAAGTATCACAGGCTCCTCCCATGTACACAAGAATCACAGGCTCCTCCCATGTACACAAGAATCACAGTGACATAACAAAATGTGGAAAAAGTGAAGCGCTGTGAATACTTTCCGGATGCTCTGTATTATATTACAGGATAGGTGTGCAGGAGAAGAGCGACGTTCCTCCATAGTGTGGAATGGGCGGTACATAGACAACGTTTCTCCATAGTGTGGAATGGGCGGTACATAGACGACATTTCTCCATAGTGTGGAATGGGTGGTACATAGACGACGTTTCTCCATAGCCTGGAATGGGCGGTACATAGACGACGTTCCTCTATTGTGGATTGTACAATCTGGTGGTGCTGTGTGTGCTCAGAGGTTGCTCCTCATGTATTGGACCCGGATCCCCCCCCCCCCCCCCCAGGAATGCAACTGGAGATGTCAGTCCATATATATATCAGACATTCCTCCCATGGACTACGTATATAGCAGACTCAGAATTGCTCCCATGGACTACATGTGTGGGACATATGTGAGGCCTCCGCACCCCTCATACACACCGGTATTCCCAGTCCTTACAGCGTCCCCCCCAGCAGGCCCCACACATGTGACTGGAACCCTCCTCTGAGTCCTCGCCACAGACCCCAGATCTAAGAACAAAGCTAATTACTGCGCTAATTACCGCAACAGGAAGGAGACTGAAGAACAATGTACAAATCAGATGGATTATCCCTCCTGAGATCCCTCTGTCTCTGCAATTATCCCGGGGTCACCTCCGACTCCTCCACATCTCTGGCTTCCTATGGTCCCTATACAATCCTGTATGGTTATCAGAGAGTGTTATGGTCCTTATACAGTCCTGTATGGTTATTAGAGAACATTATGGTCCCTATACAGTCCTGTATGGTTTTTAGAGAGCGTTATGGTCATTATACAGTCCTGTATGGTTATCAGAGAGTGTTATGGTCCTTATACAATCCTGTATGGTTATTAGAAAGTGTCATGGTCCTTATACAGTCTTGTATGGTTATTAGAGAGCGTTATGGTCCTTAAACCGTCGTGAATGGTTATTAGAGAGCGTTATGGTCCTTATACAGTCCTGTATGGTTATTATAGAGTGTTGTGGTCCTTATACAGTCCTGTATGGTAATTAGAGAGCATTGTGCTCCTTGTACAGTTCTTGCAGCCATTTACTTGAAATGTTTTTAGTTATTTTAGAGAGGATGTAAGAAAGAGACTACATAGGACTATAGACGACTACATAGGACTATAGAAGACTACATAGGACTATAGACGACTATATAGGACTATAGAAGACTACGTAGGACCATAGAAGACTACATAGGACCATAGAAGACTACATATAACTATAGAAGACTGCATATAACTATAGAAGACTACAGAAGACTATAGAAGACTACATAGGACTATGGAAGGCTATATAGCAGGGATATGCAATTAGCGGACCTCCAGCTGTTGCAGAAACTACAAGTCCCATCATGCCTCTGTCTCTGGGTGTCATGCTTGTGGTTGTCAGAGTCTTGCTATGCCTTATGGGACTTGTAGTTCTGCAACAGCTGGAGGTCCGCTAATTGCATATCCCTGGGATATAGGATTAGAGAAGACTACTTAGGACTATAGAAGACTATAGAAGACTACATAGGACCATAGAAGACTACATAGGACTATAAAAGACTACATATTATTATAGAAGACTACATATGATTATAGGAGACTATAGAAGACTACATAGGACTACAGAATACTACACAGGACTATAGAAGACTATAGAAGACTACATTGGACTATAGAAGAGTGCATAGGACTATGGAAGACTACTTAGGACTATAAAAGACTACACAGGACTATAAAAGACTACACAGGACTATAGAAGACTACATAGGACTATAGAAGACTACAGAAGATTATAGAAGACTACATAGGATTGTAGAAGACTACATAGGATTATAGAAGACTGCATAGGACAGTAGAAGACTATATAAGTTTACTGCTCACCCCCGAAGGAACCGCTGTTTTCTGTTCCCAGATCCTGCGACTCTCCAGTCAGGACCCATCTTTCTGACAGACCCGGGCTGAGGAAAGGATGTTTATTTTATATATATCAACCAGAGAAATGGAAATGGCAACAACCCCTCAAACAAATGGAGATGGTTCTGCCTAAGGGTCAACGTTACAATAACAGTCTGTCTGTATTAAACCCTTTCCCTGCTGGCCAGCACATTGGGGCCCAGATTTGGTGTTGGGGTGCTCAAGATAAGCTCACCCTAACCCGGTATAGGCACCTGCACTGTGTCCAGAGCAAACAATGATGTTCCTCTTTAATAGGGTGCAGTAGGGTTTGGCCAACTCCCTGGGTGACAACTGGTCTCCCTCTGTTCTCCTTCAGCAGGTCAGTGACGTCAGTGGCAGAGGGGTTCTCCCCAACTATCAGGTGGCAGCACTGACCAGTGACATTGGTGTTCTCATGTACCAGGAGATGTCCACTACTCCATCTCTCTGCTTCCCTGATATGGTGGTAAAACATTCTGTTACCAGCCTGCACCATGATCTGTCTCCCCCCCGCCGACTCATCACCTCTTCTGCCTCATGCCTATATACACACCTTCCTTTTCCTCTCCACAGAGTTCTAGTAATGCTGGCATATGTAGTTCTTCTTCCAATCTGAAAACACAGGCTCAGTCTGTCCGGGAACTACATCTCCCACAAGTCATAGTTGAGCCCAGTAGGCTCTGTCCTTCCCACAATCCACAGTAGCTCAGTCTCCTCTTCCTCTCTGTGACCCCGGGGAGTGGGCGGGGCTTTCCCTCAGCTCTCTCTGTGTGGCTGCATATGGCCAGCGCTCTGTCTGTGCTCACTGCTGCCCCTGGAGAGGGGGAGAGGAAGTGCAAGGGAGAAGCTGTGATAGTAGCCCAGTCCCTGCAGCCAGAAACCAGAAATAGCCAAGCCATGGACCAGAGGCTGCATAAGACTATAGAAGACCATACAGTATAGGACTATATGGGGCTATATAAGACTACCTCCACTGGACTATATAACACCGTATAAGAATAAATAGGATATCAGACTATGGAGGACTATAGAAGAATCTATAGGACTGTATAAGGAGAAGACTGGTGGTGGGAAGAATAGAAGAATGAAATATTTCTATAGAGCCAGACCTTGTCCCTGCAAGAGTTCACCCAACTATATCATCTCACCGATCCCCAATACTGATATACAGGGCTCAGATACTGACACACAGAACCCCAATACTAATAAACAGAACCCAAATACTGATGCATCGATCCCCAATACTGATACACAGCGCCCCAATGCTGACATGCAGAACCCCGTTACTGACAAATAGAACCCCAATACTAACACACAGAGCCCCAATACTGGGAGCCAGACGTTGTCCCTGTAAGAGTCTACCCAACTATATCATCTCATCGAACCCCAATACTGATATACAGAACCCCAATACTAATATACAGAACCCCAATACCAACACACAGAACTCCAATACTGACACACAGAACCCCAATACCAACATACAGAACCCCAATACTGATACACAGAGCCCCAATGCTGACATGCAGAACCCCGTTACTGACAAACAGAACCCCAATACTAACACACAGAGCCCCAATACTGGGAGCCAGACGTTGTCCCTGCGAGAGTTCACCCAACTATATCATCTCACCGAACCCCAATACTGATATACAGAACCCCAATACTGATATGCAGAACCCCAATGCCGACATACAGAACCCCAATACTGACACACCGAACCCCAATACTAATATACAGGGCTCAGATACTGACACACAGAACCCCAATACTAATAAACAGAACCCAAATACTGACACATCGAACCCCAATACTGATACACAGCGCCCCAATGCTGACATGCAGAACCCCGTTACTGACAAACAGAACCCCAATACTAACACACAGAGCCCCAATACTGGGAGCCAGACGTTGTCCCTGTAAGAGTCTACCCAACTATATCATCTCATCGAACCCCAATACTGATATACAGAACCCCAATACTAACATACAGAACCCCAATACCAACACACAGAACTCCAATACTGACACACAGAACCCCAATACCAACATATAGAACCCCAAAACCAACATACAGAACCCCAATACTAATATACAGAACCCCAATACTAATATACAGAACCCCAATACCGACATACAGAACCCCAATACCAACATACAGAACCCCAATACCGACATATAGAACTCCAATACTGACACACGGAACCCCAATACCGACACACAGATTCCCAATACTGATATACAGAACCCTAATACTGACATACAGAACTCCAATACTGACACACCGAACCCCAATACTAATATACAAAACTCAAATACTGACACATAGAACCCCAATACTGATACACAGAGCCCCAATACTGACATACAGAACCCCGATACTGACATACAGACCCCAAATGAATGGCAGACATTACAGTATCTTCAATGACCCCCCCCCCCCAGCTTCTCCTATAATAATCACATGGATTCCAGAACCTGAAGCTTCAGTTGAATTTAGAGGTGAAAAAAAAGGATGATTGATCCTGGGAGGATTATCGGGTGATCCTGGAAGGGTTTCTGAATAGGTGGGGGGGTATCAGCCATGGATGAGGGAAATTCAGAGTTTTCACTCGTAAAGATTTTCTAGCCATAATCTGGAGATTTGTGGAAGTTTTGCCCATTCTGATGTGTGTTTCCCCCCCCCAGGGCTGTGTTCACATATGAAAAGAAATGGAGTTTGAAGCTGATGGATTCTGGAGGTGAGTGCGTGTCGGAGATCCCTGTGTGTCCGTCCTGTGACTCTTCTACCACTTCTGTCTTGTCTGTCTCCAAATCCATCCGATCTTCTGACTGAAGGCATCTCCATGTAGAGTCTAACCAAACAATACCCACCAACTCCTGGGTCCCCCCGCACTGCAAGGGTTAAATACTCGCTATGTCTAGGGGTAGACCAGGGGTTCCAAACTCCATTTTATCGTAGGCCTCATCAGCATTATGGTTGCCTTCACAGGGCCAGTTATATCTGTAAGACTAGATGTCCAGAGGACCCCACCCCCTCCTACATCGGATGTCAAGAGCCTCCCCACCATCAAAAGTCAAGAGCCCCCCCCACCATCAAAAGTCAAGAGCCTCCCCACCATCAAAAGTCAAGAGCCCCCACCACCATCAAAAGTCAAGAGCCCCCCCCACCATCAAAAGTCCAAAGCCCCCCCCACCATCAAAAGTCAAGAGCCTCCCCACCATCAAAAGTCATAAGCCCCCACCACCATCAAAAGTCAAGAGCCCCCCCCACCATCAAAAGTCAAGAGCCTCCCCACCATCAAAAGTCAAGAGCCCCCACCACCATCAAAAGTCAAGAGCCCCCCCCCACCATCAAAAGTCAAAAGCCCCCCCACCATCAAAAGTCAAGCGCCCCCCCACCATCAAAAGTCAAGCGCCCCCCACCATCAAAAGTCAAGAGCCCCCCCACCATCAAAAATCAAAAGCCCCCCCCACCATCAAAACTCAAAAGCCCCCCCACCATCAAAAGTCAAGAGCTCCCCCCACCATCAAAAGTCACCTTCCTTAAAGTCAAAAACGCTCCCCGAGCAGCAAAAGTCACCCTCCTTTACATCACAGTGCTGACCCTCCATCCTTCATGCCACCCTATTTTGCAGTCCAGGTATCTTCTACCCATAGCTCCATCATGTCCCAGTGATCTCCTCATGGTTCCCACCATATCCGGGACTCTAAAATTAGAGGCCAATCTCTCTAAACACAGCCCCCCCCCCCCCCAGCCATGTGCTGAGGATGGTGGAGGAGTACCTCACCACTGTGGGAACCAGGAGATAGAGATCTCTGCTTTCCATGCCGTTCAGAAAGTTCATCCAAAAAGGGGCCACGTCTGCGGAACGCAGAGCTCTCCATGGAGAACCGTACCAGTCAGTAGGGCCATCTGTCCCGGGACAGACAGACAGACAGACAATATTATTATATAATGAGAGGACTGCAGAGCCGCCGTGCGATCTACAGGACTGTACTACAGAGAGAAGTATAGAAGACTTCATCCCCGGCAGCAGAATAGTCCTTTATTCCGGAATCATCTGTCCGGAGTGAGGACAGACAGACAATATGTTGTATATAGTCTACGTTGAGGAGGAGAATGATATCCTGTACACATCTACAGATAGAAAGATAAGAAATCTGCATCAGATTCCACTTATTTGTACAGTGCCATCATCTAGGGCGCCGCACAAGGAGGGCGGACAGAGCTCCAACTGTGACATTTCCAGATATAAGACCCTATTCACATTATTTTTTATTATACCTCCAACGCCAGGCAGCATTTATAAGAAGATCGCAGTAACTCTTACAGATATAAGACTATTCATATTCATTAGAAAATATTGCATAAGACCCCCTTTCACACTGGGGCGGTTTTCAGGCGCTTTAGCGCTGGAAATAACCTCCGCTAAGCGCCTGAAATCCGCCTCCACCATTCACTGCAGTGCGACTTTTCACACCGGGGCGGTGCTCTTGCGGGACATTACCAAAAGTCCTGCAAGCAGCATCTTTGGAGCGCTGTATTTAGCGCTCCCAAAACGCCCCTGCCCATTGCAATAGATGGGCAGCACTTCCAAAGCGCCTGGAAAACGCTTCGAAAGTGCCGCAAAACTAGAGTTTTTAACCCCTTTTTTGGGGGGGGGGCTTAAAACCGTCCCGCTAGCAGTCAAAAAAGCAATGCAAAAGCTCTGCTAAAAGTAGAGAGGGGTGAGGAAGAAACGTCAACAAACTTGGATTCATCGCAAGGACAAGCGATGTTCACATTCACCGTCATTTCATCACTAACTGGCACAGCGATCGATACATTAAAAAGGTGATCAGTCTACTAGAGGAGATCAGTTCATTAGACGTCCACTGGAGGTTATCAATGACTCAACGGAGATCAATTAATTAGAGTGTATTAGATGTGATCAATCTACCAGAGGCACTCAGTGTATATTTGAGCCGATCAAATCGATCAGAGGAGAGCAACGAGTTAAAGCTAATCAATTTGCTAGAGGTTTTCACTGTATTAGATGTGATCAATGTTGTACCAGAGGTGATCAATCTATCAGAGGTGATCAATCCACCAGAGGTGTTTAGCAATATTAGATACAATCAGTCTACCAGTGGAGATCAGTCTACCAGTGGAGATCAGTCTACCAGAGGTGATCAGTCTACCAGTGGAGATCAGTCTACCAGTGGAGATCAGTCTACCAGAGGTGATCAGTCTACCAGAGGTGATCAGTCTACCAGTGGAGATCAGTCTACCAGAGGTGATCAGTCTACCAGTGGAGATCAGTCTACCAGTGGAGATCAGTCTACCAGTGGTGATCAGTCTACCAGAGGTGATCAGTCTACCAGAGGTGATCAGTCTACCAGTGGTGATCAGTCTACCAGAGGTGATCAGTCTACCAGTGGAGATCAGTCTACCAGTGGTGATCAGTCTACCAGAGGTGATCAGTCTACCAGAGGTGATCAGTCTACCAGTGGAGATCAGTCTACCAGAGGTGATCAGTCTACCAGAGGTGATCAGTCTACCAGTGGAGATCAGTCCACCAGTGGTGATCAGTCCACCAGTAAAGATCAGTCCACCAGTGGTGATCAGTCTACCAGTGGTGATCAGTCTACCAGTGGAGATCAGTCTACCAGAGGAGATCAGTCTACCAGAGGAGGAGATCAGTCTACCAGTGGTGATCAGTCTACCAGTGGAGATCAGTCTACCAGTGGAGATCAGTCTACCAGAGGAGATCAGTCTACCAGAGGAGATCAGTCTACCAGTGGAGATCAGTCCACCAGTAGAGATCAGTCCACCAGTGGAGATCAGTCTACCAGAGGTGATCAGTCTACCAGTGGTGATCAGTCTACCAGAGGTGATCAGTCTACCAGTGGTGATCAGTCTACCAGAGGTGATCAGTCTACCAGTGGTGATCAGTCTACCAGAGGTGATCAGTCTACCAGTGGTGATCAGTCTACCAGTGGAGATCAGTCTACCAGTGGTGATCAGTCTACCAGTGGAGATCAGTCTACCAGTGGTGATCAGTCTACCAGTGGAGATCAGTCTACCAGTGGAGATCAGTCTACCAGTGGTGATCAGTCTACCAGTGGAGATCAGTCTACCAGTGGTGATCAATCTATCAGAAGCTATCACCATATTAGAGGTGATCAATGGGGCTTTAGTGTTCAGTGGCATCTCCAGCTTTCATATTTAGGGGGGGGCACATGGGGGGGGGGGGCAACTGTAAAATGCAAATATATATATATATATATATATATATATATATATATATATATATATATATATATATATATATATATATATATATATATATATATATATATATAAAAAAAAAAATATATATATATATATATATATATATATATATATATATATATATATATATATATATTTCAAGAATAGAATGCACTCCAGAGGTCTTGTTCCAAATTCAGTTTCAGTCTGACCAGGGACTTTTATCAAGATGCTAAAAAGTCCCCAGGCGTACTTCCGAGGAAGGAAACTGGAGAGTCCCTTTAGCATGACTTATAGACAAACATTAGCATCATGAAGGGCCGACTCTAATGAGCTACAGGAGCTTGTCCTGTAAGAAGAGCGGATTTTGCTCTACTTCCATGAGAAACTCCCGAGAAGGGTTTGGTCCTTCATAATACTAAATTTAAGTCTTTAGATGAAACGTTAGTAATAAATTTAAAATCCCCTTACAAAATTGGTCCACTTGGACCAAGTGGGCTTCATCCCCACCAGGGGATGAAGTTGCCTCCCTGGTGTTGCTTCCCAGGTGTTGCCTCCCTGGTGTTGCTTCCCTGGTGGGCTTCCCTGGTGTTGCTTCCCTGATGGGCTTCCCTGGTGTTGCTTCCCTGGTGTTGCTTCCCTGGTGTTGCTTCCCTGGTGTTGCCTCCCTGGTGTTGCTTCCCTGGTGTTGCTTCCCTGGTGTTGCTTCCCTGGTGGTGCCTCCCTGGTGTTGCCTCCCTGGTGGTGCCTCCCTGGTGGTGCTTCCCTGGTGTTGCTTCCCTGGTGTTTCTTCCCTGGTGTTTCTTCCCTGGTGTTGCTTCCCTGGTGTTGCTTCCCTGGTGGGCTTCCCTGGTGTTGCTTCCCTGGTGGGCTTCCCTGGTGTTGCCTCCCTGGTGTTGCTTCCCTGGTGTTGCTTCCCTGGTGTTGCCTCCCTGGTGGTGCTTCCCTGGTGGGCTTCCCTGGTGTTGCTTCCCTGTTGTTGCTTCCCTGGTGTTGCCTCCCTGGTGGGCTTCCCTGGTGTTGCCTCCCTGGTGGGCTTCCCTGGTGTTGCTTCCCTGGTGGGCTTCCCTGGTGTTGCCTCCCTGGTGTTGCTTCCCTGGTGTTGCTTCCCTGGTGTTGCTTCCCTGGTGTTGCTTCCCTGGTGGGCTTCCCTGGTGTTGCCTCCCTGGTGTTGCTTCCCTGGTGTTGCTTCCCTGGTGTTGCCTCCCTGGTGGTGCTTCCCTGGTGGGCTTCCCTGTTGTTGCTTCCCTGGTGTTGCTTCCCTGGTGTTGCCTCCCTGGTGGGCTTCCCTGGTGTTGCCTCCCTGGTGGGCTTCCCTGGTGTTGCTTCCCTGGTGGGCTTCCCTGGTGTTGCCTCCCTGGTGTTGCTTCCCTGGTGTTGCTTCCCTGGTGTTGCTTCCCTGGTGTTGCTTCCCTGGTGTTGCTTCCCTGGTGGGCTTCCCTGGTGTTGCTTCCCTGGTGTTGCTTCCCTGGTGTTGCTTCCCTGGTGTTGCCTCCCTGGTGTTGCTTCCCTGGTGTTGCCTCCCTGGTGTTGCTTCCCTGGTGTTGCCTCCCTGGTGTTGCTTCCCTGGTGTTGCTTCCCTGGTGTTGCTTCCCTGGTGTTGCTTCCCTGGTGTTGCTTCCCTGGTGGGCTTCCCTGGTGTTGCTTCCCTGGTGTTGCTTCCCTGGTGTTGCTTCCCTGGTGTTGCCTCCCTGGTGTTGCTTCCCTGGTGTTGCCTCCCTGGTGTTGCTTCCCTGGTGTTGCCTCCCTGGTGTTGCTTCCCTGGTGTTGCTTCCCTGGTGTTGCTTCCCTGGTGTTGCTTCCCTGGTGTTGCTTCCCTGGTGGGCTTCCCTGGTGTTGCTTCCCTGGTGTTGCTTCCCTGGTGTTGCTTCCCTGGTGTTGCCTCCCTGGTGTTGCTTCCCTGGTGTTGCCTCCCTGGTGTTGCTTCCCTGGTGTTGCCTCCCTGGTGTTGCTTCCCTGGTGTTGCTTCCCTGGTGGGCTTCATCCCCACCAGGGAGGCAGCACAACAAAAGTTCTCCACCCGCTCCATGTTGTCAGTTCCTCTCCTATGCCCCGTGTCTTTCTTAGCGTGGACGCAGAGAAGGCGTTTGACCGTGTAAATTGGCAATACATGTTCTCGGTCCTTCGTCATCCAGGCCGAGGGGAAACTATCATTAACTGGGTTGCCAAAAGTTTATTCCAAGCCTACAGCTCAGGTTAAAGCTAACGGAGTTCTATCCGACCCCTTCCCCATTACGAACGGAACGAGACATCGCCCCTCCCCCCTTTATTCGCTCTGTCGCTGGAACCATTCCTTAATAGAATCCGTTTAAACCCGGACATTCAATCCGGACATTCAAGGAATAAATCGATTGGGGATACCCAATACAAAATCTCGGCATATGCGATCGATTTGTTCTTCTCCATGACGAAGCCTACCATATCGCTCCCAGATCTTCTCCGAGAATCCCAACTTTATGGATCTCTTTCCATTCTGAAAACACATTTTAAGAAATGGGAAGCGATGGTAATAGGGTTCCCTTCTATCAGAATTACAGTCAAGTTTTAACTTTGAGTGGACAGACACGGCTTTAACCACTTCCATACCGGGGCCTATTCTGGCACTCCTCTCCTACATGTAAAAGTCATCATTTTTTTGCTATAAAAATTACTCAGAACCCCCAAACATTATATATATATAGGACAGGGGTCTTCAAACTATGGCCCTCCAGTTGTTCAGGAACTACAATTCCCATCGTGCCTAGTCATGTCTGTGAATGTCAGAGTTTTACAATGCCTCATGGGATGTGTAGTTCTGCAACAGCTGGAGGGCCGTAGTTTGAGGATTCCTGCCCTAGGAAATAAAATGGCGGTCGTTGCAACTTTTTATCTCGCAAGGTATTTGCGCAACAATTTTTCAAACGCTTTTTTTTTTTTTTTGGAAAAATAACAAAACAGTAAAGTTATCCCAATTTTTTTTTGTATAATGTGAAAAATTATGTTACGCCGAGTAAATAGATACCCAACATGTCACGATTCAAAATTGCACACACACTCATGGTATAACGGCAAACTTCAGTACCTTAAAATCTCCATAGGCAACGGTTTAAATTTTTTTTACAGGTTACATGTTTAGAGTTACAGAGGAGGTCTAATGCTAGAATTGTCGCTCAACGCACGCGGCGATACCTCACATGTGTGGTTTGAATGGCGTTTACATATGTGGGCGGGACTTACGTGTGCGTTCACTTCTGAGCGCGAGCTACCGGGGACAAGGACGTTTTAAATCATTGTTTTTTTTTTTTTTATTTTACTTTATTTTTACACTTTCTTTTACATTTTTTTTTTGATCACTTTTATTCCTATTACAAGGAATGTAAACATCCCTTGTAATAAGAATCATTCGTGACAGGTCCTTTTTATGGAGAGATGTGGGGTCAATAAGACCCCACATCTCTCCTCCAGGCTGGAAAGCATGAGATCGAAAAAAAAAAAAAAAAAATCCACGATCTCATGCTTTGTTTACATCCGCCGCCCGGATGTGACGTCATAACGTCGCGCCCAGGCTTCTGACGGTCATAGAGATGACTGGTGACCATGTGGTCACCGGAAATCTCTATGGTCGTCATCTGGCGGCGGCCAATTCTTTCTCCGGTCTCCGATGGCACAGGAGAGCCCGGAGAAGCACCGGATGGCGGCGGGGGGAGGGGGGGATGGATGTCCCCTCCCTTCGCCTGTAAGAACGATCAAGCTACCATCACTACCCAAACAATACATGTGTATTAGTGGTCTAGCCCTTCCTGACATTCGGCAATATTACCAGCCAATTCACCTGGGTAGAATTGTTAATTGGTGTGGTCACCGCTGTGCCAAATTATGGGCACAGATAGAGCAAGCCCAAACTATGACCACCTACCACCACCCCCCACCCCCTGGTTGATATCGCACACCTTAATGGGCACAACACTCCACACAGGATCGCAGGTTAGTGGGCAGAACTCTCTTTCCTCACCAGATTCCCCACTGCTCCCTATTGTGGGAAATCCGCGGTTCTCTCCTGGTCTCAACCACCATACGCTTCGGACCTTCCAACAGTTGGGAAGGATTCAGGCATCCCATTCTCTAATGGGAGATAGGCGGCCTTCCATAGGAGGAGTTGATGGAGGACGTGGGCCCCCTTGGCCATTCCCTGACGACCTCTGAAGACCATTGTTGGGAAAAGAAGGCCTCCTCACACAGGTTCTTTCCAGAACGTACTCCCTATTGAACTGCCCGGCTGTACAACCACACTTACCTTTCGTGGACAAATGGGAGAAGGAGCCACACCGTAAATTTACACCTGCCCAGCTACAACATATCCTCAGATTCGCATTAAAGTCATTGTTCTGTACGAAAATTCAAGAGACCAATTCTAAACTTTTAACATGGTGGTACCCCCCCCCACCCCCCCCGCCGCTTACATACCTATTACCCCACCACTACTGACCGTTGGTGGAGATGCCAGGAGGGACAGAGGAACGTTACTCCACATATTTTGGTTGTGGAGATGCCGGGGGGACAGAGGAACGTTACTCCACATATTTTGGATGTGGAGATGCTGGAGGGACAGAGGAACGCTGCTCCACATATTTTGGTCATTGAGATGCTGGAGGGACAGAGGAACGCTGCTCCACATATTTTGGTTGTGAAGATGCCGGGGGGACAGAGGAACGCTGCTCCACATATTTTGGTCGTTGAGATGCTGGGGGGACAGAGGAACGCTGCTCCACATATTTTGGTCGTGGAGATGCTGGGGGGACAGAGGAACGCTGCTCCACATATTTTGGTGGTGGAGATGCCGGGGGGACAGAGGAACGCTGCTCCATATATTTTGGTTGTGGAGATGCCGGAGGGACAGAGGAACGCTGCTCCACATATTTTGGTCGTGGAGATGCCGGGGGGACAGAGGAACGCTGCTCCACATATTTTGGTTGTGGAGATGCCGGGGGGACAGAGGAACGCTGCTCCACATATTTTGGTTGTGGAGATGCCAGGAGGACAGAGGAACGCTGCTCCATATATTTTGGTTGTGGAGATGCCGGAGGGACAGAGGAACGCTGCTCCACATATTTTGGTCGTGGAGATGCCGGGGGGACAGAGGAACGCTGCTCCACATATTTTGGTTGTGGAGATGCCGGGGGGACAGAGGAACGTTACTCCACATATTTTGGTTGTGGAGATGCCAGGCGGGACAGAGGAACGTTACTCCACATATTTTGGTTGTGGAGATGCCGGGGGGACAGAGGAACGTTACTCCACGTATTTTGGTTGTGGAGATGCCAGGCGGGACAGAGGAACGTTACTCCACATATTTTGGTTGTGGAGATGCCGGGGGGACAGAGGAACGCTGCTCCACATATTTTGGTTGTGGAGATGCCAGGAGGACAGAGGAACGCTGCTCCATATATTTTGGTTGTGGAGATGCCGGAGGGACAGAGGAACGCTGCTCCACATATTTTGGTCGTGGAGATGCCGGGGGGACAGAGGAACGCTGCTCCACATATTTTGGTCGTGGAGATTCCGGGGGGACAAAGGAACGCTGGTCCACATATTTTGGTCGTGGAGATGCTGGGGGGACAGAGGAACGCTGCTCCACATATTTTGGTCGTGGAGATGCTGGGGGGGACAGAGGAACGCTACTCCACATATTTTGGTCGTTGAGATGCTGGGGGGACAGAGGAACACTGCTCCACATATTTTGGTCGTGGAGATGCCGGGAGGGACAGAGGAACTCTGCTTCACATATTTTGGTCGTTGAGATGCTGGGGGGACAGAGGAACGCTGCTCCACATAAATTGGTCGTGAAGATGCCGGGGGGGACAGAGGAACGCTGCTCCACATATTTTGGTCGTGAAGATGCTGGGGGGGGGACAGAGGAACGCCGCTCCACATATTTTGGTCGTGGAGATGCCGGGGGGACAGAGGAATGCTGCTCCACATATTTTGGTTGTGGAGATGCTGGGGGGACAGAGGAACGCTGCTCCACATATTTTGGTCGTGGAGATGCCGGGGGGACAGAGGAACGCTGCTCCTCATATTTTGGTTGTGGAGATGCTGGGGGGACAGAGGAACGCTGCTCCACATATTTTGGTTGTGGAGATGCCGGGGGGACAGAGGAACGCTGCTCCACATATTTTGGTTGTGGAGATGCCAGGACAGAGGAACGCTGCTCCATATATTTTGGTTGTGGAGATGCTGGAGGGACAGAGGAACGCTGCTCCACATATTTTGGTCGTGGAGATGCCGGGGGGACAGAGGAACGCTGCTCCACATATTTTGGTTGTGGAGATGCCAGGAGGACAGAGGAACGCTGCTCCATATATTTTGGTTGTGGAGATGCTGGAGGGACAGAGGAACGCTGCTCCACATATTTTGGTCGTGGAGATGCCGGGGGGACAGAGGAACGCTGCTCCACATATTTTGGTTGTGGAGATGCCGGGGGGACAGAGGAACGTTACTCCACATATTTTGGTTGTGGAGATGCCAGGAGGACAGAGGAACGCTGCTCCATATATTTTGGTTGTGGAGATGCTGGAGGGACAGAGGAACGCTGCTCCACATATTTTGGTCGTGGAGATGCCGGGAGGGATAGAGGAACGCTGCTCCACATATTTTGGTCGTTGAGATGCTGGGGGGACAGAGGAACGCTGCTCCACATATTTTGGTGGTGGAGATGCCGGGGGGACAGAGGAACGCTGCTCCACATATTTTGGTCGTTGAGATGCTGGAGGGACAGAGGAACGCTGCTCCACATAAATTGGTTGTGAAGATGCCGGGGGGACAGAGGAACGCTGCTCCACATATTTTGGTCGTTGAGATGCCGGGGGGGACAGAGGAACGCTGCTCCACATATTTTGGTCGTGAAGATGCTGGGGGGGGGGACAGAGGAACGCTGCTCCACATATTTTGGTCGTGGAGATGCCGGGGGGACAGAAGAACGCTGCTCCACATATTTTGGTCGTGTCCTAAATTAACCCAATTTTGGGCAACAGTCAGGGACATAACCCAAAAAATTCACGGAATGTAAGGTTCCTGGTGATCCGGCCTTTTTCTTCCTACATGTTTCTAGCATTTCTGCCAAACTATATAAAAACTCTTTTGTACGACACCTCTAGAACGCCGCTGCAAAGTCTTGCAAGCGCGTCGGGACCCTTCAGGGTAAGACCAACTTAACTCAACTCAACTCTCAACCCCACTCCATTGGAGGAAACAACTACCGCCAACTCTGACCGACTGGCTGCGTAAGGTGGAAGGTATCCATATAATGGAGGATCTCCTACTTACTGCACCAACAAGAAAAATACTCCAAAACTTGGGGACTTTGGAATCAATTTTGTCTTTTCTGCAGAGGGAACGGCCCTTCTTGGTGCAATGATATAACACATACACTCTATTAACCAGACACCTTGGATGTCCTGAGCCAAGGCCACTCGGGTCCCCGATGCCTCCTGTTGCCTCCCCCCCCCTGGATCCGCCCCTAAGTAAGTTTGCTATGTCCAGCTGTAAAATTCTGTCAGTCCATGTTGTCCTTTGCGGGGATGTGAGGGCGGAATGACTGTAAAATGTGCAGTGAAAACTTACTGCTCAACTCACCTCTAAAATAGACGCCCCGCTCCTCCTGTCCTGTGCTCTGGCTCTGCTCCACTCCTCCGCTGTGCGCTCTGCTGGGCCGGGCTGGTGCAATGCACACACCACTCTGACGCTACCGCGTCTACGCTGGCCTGACCCTGTCCCTGATTGAATAGGCGCCGCAAGGGAACGGTCAAGGGATGACAGTGTAATGTCAGGAGATGACAGTGTAATGTCAGGGGATGACGGTGTAATGTCAGGGGATGGCGGTGTAACGTCAGGGGATGGCAGTGTAACGTCAGGGGATGACGGTGTAACGTCAGGGGATGACGGTGTAACGTCAGGGGATGACGGTGTAACGTCAGGGGATGGCGGTGTAACGTCAGGGGATGGCGGTGCGGCGTCAGGAGATGACAGTGTAATGTCAGGAGATGACAGTGTAACGTCAGGGGATGACAGTGTAACGTCAGGAGATGACAGTGTAACGTCAGGGGATGACAGTGTAACGTCAGGGGATGGCGGTGTAACGTCAGGGGATGGCAGTGTAACATCAGGGGATGACAGTGTAACGTCAGGGGATGGCAGTGTAACATCAGGGGATGACGGTGTAAAGTCAGGGATGACAGTGTAACGTCAGGGGATGACAGTGTAATGTCAGGGGATGGCGGTGCGGCGTCAGGAGATGACAGTGTAATGTCAGGGGATGACGGTGTAACGTCAGGGGATGGCGGTGTAACGTCAGGGGATGGCGGTGTAACGTCAGGGGATGGCGGTGTAACGTCAGGGGATGGCGGTGTAACGTCAGGGGATGACGGTGTAACGTCAGGGGATGACGGTGTAACGTCAGGGGATGACGGTGTAACGTCAGGGGATGGCGGTGTAACGTCAGGGGATGGCGGTGTAACGTCAGGGGATGGCAGTGTGGGGTCAGGGGATGACGGTGTAACGTCAGGGGATGACGGTGTAACGTCAGGGGATGGCAGTGTGATGTCAGGTGATGACAGTGTAATGTCAGGGGATGACGGTGTAATGTCAGGGGATGACGGTGTAATGTCAGGGGATGACAGTGTAATGTCAGGGGATGACAGTGTAACGTCAGGGGATGACAGTGTAGGTTCAATGGATGGCAGTGTGGGGTCAGGGGATGGCGGTGCGGCGTCAGGAGATGGCGGTGCGGCGTCAGGAGATGGCGGTGTAGGGTCAGGAGATGGCGGCGTGGGGTCAGGATTTGGCGGTGTGAGGTCAGGAGATGGCGGTGTAGGGTCAGGAGATGGCGGCGTGGGGTCAGGAGATGACAGTGTAGGGTCAGGAGATGGCGGCGTGGGGTCAGGAGATGGCGGTGTAGGGTCAGGAGATGGCGGTGTAGGGTCAGGAGATGGCAGTGTAGGGTCAGGAGATGGCAGTGTAGGGTCAGGAGATGGCGGTGTAGCATCAGGAGATGGCGGTGAGGGGTCAGGAAATGGCGGTGTAGGGTCAGGAGATGGCGGTGTAGGGTCAGGAGATGGCGGTGTAGGGTCAGGAGATGGCAGTGTAGGGTCAGGAGATGACAGTGTAATGTCAGGGGATGACGGTGTAACGTCAGGGGATGACGGTGTAACGTCAGGGGATGACGGTGTAACGTCAGGGGATGGCGGTGTAACGTCAGGGGATGGCGGTGTAACGTCAGGGGATGGCGGTGTAACGTCAGGGGATGACGGTGTAACGTCAGGGGATGACGGTGTAACGTCAGGGGATGGCGGTGTAACGTCAGGGGATGGCGGTGTAACGTCAGGGGATGGCGGTGTAACGTCAGGGGATGGCGGTGTAACGTCAGGGGATGGCAGTGTGGGGTCAGGGGATGACGGTGTAACGTCAGGGGATGACGGTGTAACGTCAGGGGATGGCAGTGTGATGTCAGGTGATGACAGTGTAATGTCAGGGGATGACGGTGTAATGTCAGGGGATGACGGTGTAATGTCAGGGGATGACAGTGTAATGTCAGGGGATGACAGTGTAACGTCAGGGGATGACAGTGTAGGTTCAATGGATGGCAGTGTGGGGTCAGGGGATGGCGGTGCGGCGTCAGGAGATGGCGGTGCGGCGTCAGGAGATGGCGGTGTAGGGTCAGGAGATGGCGGCGTGGGGTCAGGATTTGGCGGTGTGAGGTCAGGAGATGGCGGTGTAGGGTCAGGAGATGGCGGCGTGGGGTCAGGAGATGGCGGCGTGGGGTCAGGAGATGGCGGTGTAGCATCAGGAGATGGCGGTGAGGGGTCAGGAAATGGCGGTGTAGGGTCAGGAGATGGCGGTGTAGGGTCAGGAGATGGCGGTGTAGGGTCAGGAGATGGCAGTGTAGGGTCAGGAGATGGTGGAGTAGGGTCAGGAGATGGCGGTGAGGGGTCAGGAAATGGCGGTATAGAGTCAGGAGATGGTGGTGAGGGGTCAGGAGATGGCAGTGTAGAGTCAGGAGATGGCAGTGTAGCATCAGGAGATGACGGTGCGAGGTCAGGGGACGGCCATGCAGGTTTAGGGGATGGCAGTGCAGGGTTTGATGAATGGTGGTAGATGGTTGGACCAATCCCTGGGAACCCCCATACATGCTGTGATGGACACACTCATGTCTCCGGCTCTGGGAATGATTATAATATCCCAGCTGCCATATTTCCCTTTCCACGTCTTCCGCTGATTTTCTGGTCTGTCGGTCCTGGGAAGACGGAACGTTGAAGGACTCCGGGGAAATGAAGTGAAGAATTCTGACCACTCATCCTGTAGTGGGACAGCTGAGATCCATCATCCTCATTAAACCACTTCCCAGCCCCTCCCCCATACCAAAGCCCTGTCCTTACACAATCTGTCACCGTGTTAATGGCCGCCGTGTTGGAGTGTCCTGTAAACTCTCCAGTTTGGTATCTCAATGGAATGTCCCGAATTCAGCAATTCTGTCTCCATAACAAGCAAAGCTAAAGGATCACCCCACCCAGAACTTGTAATTCAGCATTTGGTAGATGCTGGAGAGGAAAATCCGACAATCAAAACTGAGTTCCTTATACCCGCTGTGCCCATTATGAGGGGTTCCCACCATCCCTGTGCTGAGTTCCTGGGTCTGTACCCCCGCTGTGCCCATTATGAGGGGTTCCCACCATCCCTGTGCTGAGTTCCCGGGTCTGTACACCCGCTGTGCCCATTATGAGGGGTTCTCACCATCCCTGTGCTGAGTTCCCGGGTCTGTACACCCGCTGTGCCCATTATGAGGGGTTCTCACCATCCCTGTGCTGAGTTCCCGGGTCTGTACACCCGCTGTGCCCATTATGAGGGGTTCCCACCATCCCTGTGCTGAGTTCCCGGGTCTGTACACCCGCTGTGCCCATTATGAGGGGTTCTCACCATCCCTGTGCTGAGTTCCCGGGTCTGTACACCCGCTGTGCCCATTATGAGGGGTTCTCACCATCCCTGTGATGAGTTCTCAGGTCTGTACACCCGCTGTGCCCATTATGAGGGGTTCTCACCATCCCTGTGCTGAGTTCCCGGGTCTGTACACCCGCTGTGCCCATTATGAGGGGTTCTCACCATCCCTGTGCTGAGTTCCCGGGTCTGTACACCCGCTGTGCCCATTATGAGGGGTTCCCACCATCCCTGTGCTGAGTTCCCGGGTCTGTACACCCGCTGTGCCCATTATGAGGGTTTCCCACCATCCCTGTGCTGAGTTCCCGGGTCTGTACACCCGCTGTGCCCATTATGAGGGGTTCCCACCATCCCTGTGCTGAGTTCCGGGGTCTGTACACCCGCTGTGCCCATTATGAGGGGTTCCCACCATCCCTGTGCTGAGTTCCTGGGTCTGTACACCCGCTGTGCCCATTATGAGGGGTTCTCACCATCCCTGTGCTGAGTTCCTGGGTCTGTACACCCGCTGTGCCCATTATGAGGGGTTCTCACCATCCCTGTGCTGAGTTCCCAGGTCTGTACACCCGCTGTGCCCATTATGAGGGGTTCCCACCATCCCTGTGCTGAGTTCCTGGGTCTGTACACCCGCTGTGCCCATTATGAGGGGTTCCCACCATCCCTGTGCTGAGTTCCTGGGTCTGTACACCCGCTGTGCCCATTATGAGGGGTTCTCACCATCCCTGTGCTGAGTTCCCGGGTCTGTACACCCGCTGTGCCCATTATGAGGGGTTCCCACCATCCCTGTGCTGAGTTCCCGGGTCTGTACACCCGCTGTGCCCATTATGAGGGGTTCTCACCATCCCTGTGCTGAGTTCCCGGGTCTGTACACCCGCTGTGCCCATTATGAGGGGTTCTCACCATCCCTGTGCTGAGTTCCCGGGTCTGTACACCCGCTGTGCCCATTATGAGGGGTTCTCACCATCCCTGTGCTGAGTTCCCGGGTCTGTACACCCGCTGTGCCCATTATGAGGGGTTCCCACCATCCCTGTGCTGAGTTCCCGGGTCTGTACACCCGCTGTGCCCATTATGAGGGGTTCCCACCATCCCTGTGCTGAGTTCCGGGGTCTGTACACCCGCTGTGCCCATTATGAGGGGTTCCCACCATCCCTGTGCTGAGTTCCTGGGTCTGTACACCCGCTGTGCCCATTATGAGGAGTTCTCACCATCCCTGTGCTGAGTTCCCAGGTCTGTACACCCGCTGTGCCCATTATGAGGGGTTCTCACCATCCCTGTGCTGAGTTCCTGGGTCTGTACACCCGCTGTGCCCATTATGAGGGGTTCTCACCATCCCTGAGCTCAGTTCCCGGGTCTGTACACCCGCTGTGCCCATTATGAGAGGTTCTCACCATCCCTGTGCTGAGTTCCCGGGTCTGTACACCCGCTGTGCCCATTATGAGGGGTTCTCACCATCCCTGTGCTGAGTTCCCGGGTCTGTACACCCGCTGTGCCCATTATGAGGGGTTAATTTTGTTTATTGAAAAATCTTACAAACAACAACTTATATACAATAAAACCATAATAAATAAATAAAACATATTTACAAAATAATTGAATATGATAATACAAAACAAGAACATAATAAATGGTACAAACCAAATTGCGCACAACACAATCCCTATGGGAGAGCCAGACTAAGGAACATCACCGTCACCATGCATGGAGCCTTTTATCAAAAATATATTCATCTTGAAAATCTAGGGGAGTGAATCAAGAATAGAAAGAAAAGCCGCACACCCCGAGATCAACAGGCAGCAGCTACAGAGTCCTGATATTCCTCCACGCCCTTATCCAGGCCTCCTGCTGCCACCTGCCTTTCTCAAGACCCCGAATCTTCCCAACCTCACCCAGAATGTCCTGCACCACCACTTCGACAGGGAGGATTTTACTCCGTAAGGATACCTGACACCGTGCACTCCACGTGAAATAACGGACTACCAGACTAACTAAAAAAAGTGTTTTCAAATCATAATCCCGACGAGTCTGGAATGCCCCATACACCCACTCTGCATAACTCATATGGGGGAGGAAGGGTATACTCAGAGCCCTCCCAACCCTCTTGCACACCTCTATATTAAAAGGGCATTGAAGTAGAAAGTGATCCATGGACTCCACCACTCCACCACACTCCACTCTCGGGCAGCCCCGATCACTCATGGAAAGAAACTTCAAGTTGCCCTTCACATATAGTTTTCCATGAAAGGCAAGCCAAGCCTGATCCCTAAACTTCATTGGGATTCTCTCCAAATTAATCAATCGCAAACCCTCCCCCAAAACCAGGCTTGGGCAATCCCTCAAGGCCAGTGGCTCGCAAAAAGCAGAACTCATGATCCACTTCTCAAGAAGTTTCCTTGGAAGAGATTTGACTTCTCCTGCTGTTACTTGCCACTGCCGAAGTATTTTCAAACACGGGGCAACATAAGCCGGGAGCTGTTCATGCTTGACCCTCAGGCTCTTCACTGGCCCACCATTTTCCCAGTCTCGCAGAAAGGGCCTAAACCAGGACTGGAAAATACCAACCCACCCAGGCGGTCTCTCTGCCAACATGTTACCAAGATTGTACTTCACAAACATCAGAGAGAAAAAGACTACAGGGTTGACCATCCCTAGACCACCCTCCCGCCTAGGAAGGTAAGTCACATTCCTTTTGACAAGGTTTATTCTGTTCCCCCATAACAGCTGGAAGAAACAACTATAGATCCTGGTATAGAGAGAAACTGGCAAAATGCAAACAAAACTGACATACAGAAAAATCGGAATCAGGTAAGTCTTGATCAGATCAACCTTTTCCCTCAAGGAAAGCTGCCAACCTTTCCAGCTTGCCACCTTGGCATCGGCATTCTCCAGCCTGTTCACCCAATTTGGATGACCATAGTCACCTGGGCCGAATTCAATGCCTAGAACTCAAATTTTTTGTTGGGGCTCCGGGAAGTCATCCGGGAGAACAAAGCTCTCACCTTCCACGCCCATCCAGAAAGCTTCACACTTGTCCTGGTTGACCTTTGAACCTGATGCCTCTGCATACTGCCCTATCACTGAGACCACCTCCTGCGCCTCCGCAGTCCCAGAGATAAAAACAGAAACATCATCAGCATAGGCCACAACCTTCAAAGGAGGCTCACCAGCGATGCCCAAAGGTACCCCACACAATGGTCCACTCTCTAGCCTTCTAATGAAGGGGTCGATTGCAAACACATATAACAGAGGACTCAATGGACACCCCTGACGCACACCCGAGCCGACCGCAAAGGGCTGCCCGACCCAACCATTAACCAGAGGAAAACTTTCAGCCCTTTTGTACAAAATCTTGAGCCAATCAATGAAACCCTGCTCCAGGCCATATTTGTCAAGAAGGAGCCACAAGTACTCATGATTAACCCGATCAAAGGCCTTAGCCTGATCCAATGTCAGCAAAAATGTACCCCAACCAGCAGCCCTACAACGCTCCAAGGCCTCCCGGACAGCTAACACCGCTGAGAAAGTGCTTCTACCTTGGACCGAACAGTGCTGGTGGCGGGATAACAAACTGCCTGCAACTGGTGATAATCGCCAGAAGAAAATCTTTGCCAGTATCTTCCTATCGACATTAAGAAGGCTAATGGGGCGCCAATTCCCAATCATCGAAGGATCTTTACCCTTTGACAGAAGGATCACTGCAGATTGCCTCATGGAGGGAGGGAGAGAACCCTCATTCAAACAGCCATTAAAAACCTCTGCAAGATAGGGAGCCAGGATCGTCTTAAAACATTTATAGAACTCGGCTGTCAAACCATCTGGCCCTGGCGTTTTCTTGATGGCTAGTTTATCAATAGCCCGGATTACCTCATCTGCAGTGATTTCATCTGTCAAATTCATCAAAGGAACATTAATTTCCAGACCTGGTGTAGAGTCCAAAAAACCCAACATCCTTGTCCGATCAAGGTTCCTTCCTCCCAGGAGATCGGCATAGTATGACCTGACAACCTCCAGGATCCCTGACCTAGACTTCGTCAGAGAGCCCGTACTGTCCCTCAGGCCATTGACCGTCTTAACTGCTACACTCTGTTTACAGTTCTGGTAAGGGTCAGGCGAATGGTATTTCCCGTAATCCCTCTCCTGAACCAAAGAGGCGTGCCGGTCATATTGATGTCTCCTAAGGAGGAGCTTCACCTCAGAGATCGCCCCAGAATCTCCTCCATTCGAAACAAGGCGGTCAAGTTTCCTCCGCAAACGCTGGTAGGTGATATACTTATCTTGCTGCTTCTTTCTTCCTATGGCCTTGAAAAGCCCCACAGTCCGCTGTTTAACAAGCTCCCACCATTCTGACTTGCTGTTGCAAAAGTCTAGGATCGTTACCTGTGCTTGAAAAAAATCCTCAAAGGATTGTCTTACTCTCTCGTCTTCCAGGAGGGCCGAATTCAATCTCCAGATACCCCTCCCCCTAAGTGGCATGTCTGGGGCATTCAGAGTCACAGATAGAATACAGTGATCAGAAAACTCCACTGCCCGACACAAAGGTGCCGAAAAAGCAGAGTCTCCCTTTAAAAAAAACCTATCTATCCTACTCTGACTACTACCTCACTGAAAAGTGAACCCCGTGCTGTCTGGGCAGCGCTTAATGTGCGCATCTACCAGACCTGCTTCCCTAACTATAGCATTAAGAAAAAGGGTGTCATAGCCCAGCTTATCTCTGAAACCTCTCCTGTCTTTAGACCTAGTAATGGTGTTGAAATCACCTCCAAAGATAACCTGCTGGGCCGTAAAAAGAAAAGGCTTAATCTTTGTAAAGAGGTATTTCCTGTCCCACTTCATCTGGGGACCATAGATGTTAATCAGGCGCAAGTCCTGCCCCTTCACAGAGACGTCTAAGACCATGCATCTCCCTATCTCTACCTCAATTACCCGCCGGCACGTTACCATACCAGAAAAAAGGACTGCAACTCCGCTGTAAGGCTCGGCCTCAAGAGACCAAAATGAGGGCCCACGTCTCCACTCCTTCTTTGCCAGATGTATATCGGCCAGACTACTCAGATGGGTCTCTTGCAAAAACAAAATGTCAGCATCAAACTCGCTGAGCAAAAATAAGGCCATATGACGAGCACTTACTGATCTTAAGCTGGCAACATTAATGGTTGCCACTTTTAACGGATTGGGAACTGCCATTAGGGTAGTTGAGGCAGCCGTTTCTTAGCCTGACTACTCCGTCTCCCTGGAGAACCAGCACGCTTCATTGCACCCTGGCACTCATCATCCATAGAGGATGCCGAACTAAACGAGTCCCATTCAACCTCATCATCTGAAAGGACCTTAAACTTATTTTCCAAAGGCAAAACTTTACGATTTAAGGTAACTGAACCCCCTTTTTTCCTTCTTTTGCCCCTCCTCCTCCTATCCTCCAACCACTCCATATCATCCTTAGACAAACCAGACTCAACAGCCTCCCCACCCCTATCCTCCCCTTCACCCCCCTCCCCCCCACTCCCCCTTCCCTTATCTACCACCAGGCCAGCCTCTCCACCATCCTCGCCACTCCTCTGCACCCCACGATCCTCAATAGAAACCCTGCAGCGTCGGGGGAGGGGGGTTGGCACCACACCTGACGCACCTGCCTCAGCACCTCTTGCTGCCTCTGCAATTTTAGAAGACACAGAAGGATTGGACACATTTTTACCTTACCTACAGAAGACATGGGCACACTAGGTAAACGCACAGACTGGGGAGACACAGACACATTAGGTATTGGCACAGACTGGGGCATCACAGACTGGGGAGACACATTAGGTATTGGCACAGACTGGGGCACCACAGACTGGGGAGACACATTAGGTATTGGCACAGACTGGGGCACCACAGACTGGGGAGACACATTAAGTATTGGCACAGACTGGGGCACCACAGACTGGGGAGACACATTAGGTATTGGCACAGACTGGGGCACCACAGACTGGGGAGACACATTAGGTATTGGCACAGACTGATGCACCACAGATTGGGGAGACACATTAGGTATTGGCACAGACTCAGATGGACTCACAGGCACCCCAGCTGCTGAGCTCCGAGCATACTCCATGTCCAGTCGGAAGAACTCTCTCATGAGCTCAGGATTGTTGTGCATTGCCTCAGGACACTGACTGTAAGGATGTCCCACCGCATTGCACAGGTTGCACCTGATGATATTACAATCCTTCGCCAAATGTCCTATACCCTGACACAGAGAGCACTTCATCACTGGACAGGAGGATGCAAGATGTCCTTTATCACCACACTTATTGCAGAGCTTTGGCTGGCCTGGATAGAAGATGGTCAGCCTGTCCCTCCCCTGGAAAGCTGAGGATGGCAGATGCTGGACAACATTGTCAACAACCTTTAATTTTAGCTGCACAGACCATCCCCCTGTCCATATTCCCCGATCGTCCACAATCTTTTTTTGTGGGGTCCCCACCATCCCTGTGCTGAGATCCCAGGTCTGTACACCCGCTGTGCCCATTATGAGGGGTTCCCACCATCCCTGTGCTGAGATCCCAGGTCTGTACACCCGCTGTGCCCATTATGAGGGGTTCTCACCATCCTTGTGCTGAGTTCCGGGGTCTGTACACCCGCTGTGCCCATTATGAGGGGTTCCCACCATCCCTGTGCTGAGTTCCCGGGTCTGTACACCCGCTGTGCCCATTATGAGGGGTTCTCACCATCCCTGTGCTGAGTTCCCAGGTCTGTACCACCCGCTGTGCCCATTATGAGTGGTTCCCACCATCCCTGTGCTGAGTTCCGGGGTCTGTACACCCGCTGTGCCCATTATGAGGGGTTCTCACCATCCCTGTGCTGAGTTCCCGGGTCTGTACACCCGCTGTGCCCATTATGAGGGGTTCTCACCATCCCTGTGCTGAGTTCCCAGGTCTGTACCACCCGCTGTGCCCATTATGAGTGGTTCCCACCATCCCTGTGCTGAGTTCCCGGGTCTGTACACCCGCTGTGCCCATTATGAGAGGTTCTCACCATCCTTGTGCTGAGTTCCCGGGTCTGTACACCCGCTGTGCCCATTATGAGGGGTTCCCACCATCCTTGTGCTGAGTTCCCGGGTCTGTACACCCGCTGTGCCCATTATGAGGGGTTCTCACCATCCCTGTGCTGAGTTCCCGGGTCTGTACACCCGCTGTGCCCATTATGAGGGGTTCCCACCATCCCTGTGCTGAGTTCCCGGGTCTGTACACCCGCTGTGCCCATTATGAGGGGTTCCCACCATCCCTGTGCTGAGTTCCCGGGTCTGTACACCCGCTGTGCCCATTATGAGGGGTTCTCACCATCCCTGTGCTGCGTTCTCGGGTCTGTACACCCGCTGTGCCCATTATGAGGGGTTCTCTCCATCCCTGTGCTGAGTTCCCGGGTCTGTACACCCGCTGTGCCCATTATGAGGGGTTCCCACCATCCCTGTGCTGAGTTCCCGGGTCTGTACACCCGCTGTGCCCATTATGAGGGGTTCTCACCATCCCTGTGCTGAGTTCCCGGGTCTGTACACCCGCTGTGCCCATTATGAGGGGTTCCCACCATCCCTGTGCTGAGTTCCCGGGTCTGTACACCCGCTGTGCCCATTATGAGGGGTTCCCACCATCCCTGTGCTGAGTTCCCGGGTCTGTACACCCGCTGTGCCCATTATGAGGGGTTCCCACCATCCCTGTGCTGAGTTCCCGGGTCTGTACACCCGCTGTGCCCATTATGAGGGGTTCCCACCATCCCTGTGCTGAGTTCCTGGGTCTGTACACCCGCTGTGCCCATTATGAGGGGTTCTCACCATCCCTGTGCTGAGTTCCCGGGTCTGTACACCCGCTGTGCCCATTATGAGGGGTTCTCACCATCCCTGTGCTGAGTTCCCGGGTCTGTACACCCGCTGTGCCCATTATGAGGGGTTCTCACCATCCCTGTGCTGAGTTCCTGGGTCTGTACACCCGCTGTGCCCATTATGAGGGGTTGGGACATCTCATAGGTGTCAGGATCCGATCCAGAAGTAGAGAATATAAGGACATCTCACCCTGAAGTCCCTTATTATCTAATTCTCCATCTAGAAGTAAAGTGTCACGTTTGGGTGAAGGGCGCTCGGTATTGTCTGGGCCGTGTCCTTGGCATTGGTAGCGGTTGGGTGATAAGCGAGGAATGTGCGTTGGACAGCTTCTTATGTAACGATCGATAATTAATGACAGATGTAATAAGATTACTTATTGCTGGACTCTGAGGCCTGGATACCTTCCGTGTCTGGAGGGGGCGGGGCTGGGGACAGAGAGGGCGGGGCTGGGCAGACGTGCGTAGACACATTGAGAGGAATGACACATGGGGGAGGGGGGGGGGGTAATAACCCCTCATAGAGCCGAGCGATTCCTACATTCTAACAAAGTCATAGAAAGATTCCTTCTGAGGACAAACAAGGAGGATTTCCGGGGATATCGTCTTCAATCGTCACCTTCCCCCGACTGGAGAACAAAAATCAGCAGGAAAATAAGAGAAAAAGAAGGAGGAGGAGTTATTGAGGACCAATGAGGGTTAATAAGGGGTTACATAACACAATGTTACTTTGTATCTCTCCTGTCTGATCGATGTTTATAAACAATGTTACTTTGTATCTCTCCCGTCTGATCAATGTTTATAAACAATGTTACTTTGTATCTCTCTATCTCCTCTCTGATCAATGTTTATAAACAATGTTACTTTGTATCTCTTTATCTCCCGTCTGATCAATGTTTATAAACAATGTTACTTTGTATCTCTCTATCTCCTCTCTGATCAATGTTTATAAACAATGTTACTTTGTATCTCTTTATCTCCCGTCTGATCAATGTTTATAAACAATGTTACTGTGTATCTCTCTATCTCCTGTCTGATCAATGTTTATAAACAATGTTACTTTGTATCTCTCCTGTCTGATCGATGTTTATAAACAATGTTACTTTGTATCTCTCCCGTCTGATCGATGTTTATAAACAATGTTACTTTGTATCTCTCCTGTCTGATCAATGTTTATAAACAATGTTACTTTGTATCTCTCTATCTCCCGTCTGATCAATGTTTATAAACAATGTTACTTTGTATCTCTCTATCTCCTGTCTGATCAATGTTTATAAACAATGTTACTTTGTATCTCTCTATCTCCTGTCTGATCAATGTTTATAAACAATGTTACTTTGTATCTCTCTATCTCCTGTCTGATCAATGTTTATAAACAATGTTACTTTGTATCTCTCTATCTCCTCTCTGATCAATGTTTATAAACAATGTTACTTTGTATCTCTCCTGTCTGATCAATGTTTATAAACAATGTTACTTTGTATCTCTTTATCTCCCGTCTGATCAATGTTTATAAACAATGTTACTTTGTATCTCTTTATCTCCCGTCTGATCAATGTTTATAAACAATGTTACTTTGTATCTCTTTATCTCCCGTCTGATCAATGTTTATAAACAATGTTACTTTGTATCTCTCTATCTCCCGTCTGATCAATGTTTATAAACAATGTTACTTTGTATCTCTCTATCTCCTGTCTGATCAATGTTTATAAACAATGTTACTTTGTATCTCTCTATCTCCCGTCTGATCAATGTTTATAAACAATGTTACTTTGTATCTCTCTATCTCCCGTCTGATCAATGTTTATAAACAATGTTACTTTGTATCTCTCTATCTCCCGTCTGATCAATGTTTATAAACAATGTTACTTTGTGTCTCTCCATCTCCCATCTGCTCAATGTTTATAAACAATGTTACTTTGTATCTCTCTATCTCCCGTCTGATCAATGTTTATAAACAATGTTACTTTGTATCTCTCTATCTCCCGTCTGATCAATGTTTATAAACAATGTTACTTTGTATCTCTCTATCTCCTGTCTGATCAATGTTTATAAACAATGTTACTTTGTGTCTCTCCATCTCCCATCTGCTCAATGTTTATAAACAATGTTACTTTGTATCTCTCTATCTCCTGTCTGATCAATGTTTATAAACAATGTTACTTTGTATCCCTCTATCTCCCATCTGATCAATGTTTATAAACAATGTTACTTTGTATCTCTCTATCTCCTGTCTGATCAATGTTTATAAACAATGTTACTTTGTATCTCTCTATCTCCTGTCTGATCAATGTTTATAAACAATGTTACTTTGTATCTCTCTATCTCCTGTCTGATCAATGTTTATAAACAATGTTACTTTGTATCTCTCTATCTCCTGTCTGATCAATGTTTATAAATAATGTTACTTTGTATCTCTCTATCTCCTGTCTGATCAATGTTTATAAACAATGTTACTTTGTATCTCTCTATCTCCTGTCTGATCAATGTTTATAAACAATGTTACTTTGTATCTCTCCTGTCTGATCAATGTTTATAAACAATGTTACTTTGTATCTCTCTATCTCCTGTCTGATCAATGTTTATAAATAATGTTACTTTGTATCTCTCTATCTCCTGTCTGATCAATGTTTATAAACAATGTTACTTTGTATCTCTCTATCTCCTGTCTGATCAATGTTTATAAACAATGTTACTTTGTATCTCTCTATCTCCCATCTGATCAATGTTTATAAACAATGTTACTTTGTATCTCTCTATCTCCTGTCTGATCAATGTTTATAAACAATGTTACTTTGTATCTCTCTATCTCCCATCTGATCAATGTTTATAAACAATGTTACTTTGTATCTCTCTATCTCCTGTCTGATCAATGTTTATAAACAATGTTACTTTGTATCTCTCTATCTCCCATCTGATCAATGTTTATAAACAATGTTACATTGTAAGGATCTGTCCTCTGGTGACAGGAATCATCCTGGGATCCGGCTGCAATGTCCTCCCAATATAAGGAATACAGAAAGGGGGCGGGTCTGTCAGTGTGATGTCAGGAGACACACCATGTGATGCCTGCCTAGGCCTCCAATCAGATGACGGCAGGAAGAGGAATATTGATGGATTGGGTTCTAGTGATGTGTTTGTGTGAGCCGTGTGTAATGACAGGTCCTCTTTATCAGTAATCTCTAATAAACCCAATCTTCAGAGATAAGAACCCTAATACCCCCCTCCCCCTCCCCCCCTACAGTCACTGCCCCTCCCCCCACAAAGTAACCCACACTTGTCACTAATATGGGGCGCTATATACATATTTATATATATTCCATACATGATTATATTATTATATTGTACATCTAGTTTACTATAATAATATATTTCAAAGTTCTTTCACTTAAAAAGAAATCAGTTCATATCCTCTACCATCGTTCTGACCAAATGAATTATAAAGTGTATATATATATACACATCGGTATTTGAAGGCGTCTCTTCATTGTTGTGATTGAAAATCTGCTGGAATCTGCGTTGTGTATGGCCGACCGATCGATGTGTAATGCGACTCGTCTGCTGGGTGAGTATCGCCCTCTGCTGGAGGAGATATGCAACTACCAGGGAAGAGCGAAGAACAGTCAGTACCGGAGTTCTTCATTGAGATTTCTACATTCATTATTATCATGTTTAATACGTTCCGGGTCACAGAGAGCAAATAAACAACACAACCTGGAAATAACATAAAATACAAACAACACAACCCGGAAATAAGATAAAATACAAACAACACAACCAGGAAATAACATAAAATACAAACATCACAACCCGGAAATAACATAAAATACAAACAACACAACCCGGAAATAAGATAAAATACAAACAACACAACCAGGAAATAACATAAAATACAAACATCACAACCCGGAAATAACATAAAATACAAACAACACAACCCGGAAATAAGATAAAATACAAACAACACAACCAGGAAATAACATAAAATACAAACATCACAACCCGGAAATAACATAAAATACAAACATCACAACCCCGGAAATTACATAAAATACAAACATCACAACCCCGGAAATAACATAAAATACAAACAACACAACCCGGAAATAACATAAAATACAAACATCACAACCCCGGAAATAACATAAAATACAAACATCACAACCCCGGAAATTACATAAAATACAAACATCACAACCCGGAAATAACATAAAATACAAACATCACAACCCCGGAAATAACATAAAATACAAACATCACAACCCGGAAATAACATAAAATACAAACATCACAACCCGGAAATAACATAAAATACAAACATCACAACCCCGGAAATAACATAAAATACAAACATCACAACCCGGAAATAACATAAAATACAAACATCACAACCCGGAAATAACATAAAATACAAGCATCACAACCCGGAAATAACATAAAATACAAAAAACACAACCCGGAAATAACATAAAATACAAACATCACAACCCCGGAAATAACATAAAATACAAACATCACAACCCGGAAATAACATAAAATACAAACATCACAACCCCGGAAATAACATAAAATACAAACATCACAACCCGGAAATAACATAAAATACAAACAACACAACCCCGGAAATAACATAAAATACAAACATCACAACCCAGAAATAACATAAAATACAAACAACACAACCCGGAAATAACATAAAATACAAACAACACAACCCGGAAATAACATAAAATACAAACATCACAACCCGGAAATAACATAAAATACAAACACCACAACCCGGAAATAACATAAAATACAAACATCACAACCTGGAAATAACATAAAATACAAACATCACAACCTGGAAATAACATAAAATACAAACATCACAACCTGGAAATAACATAAAATACAAACAACACAACCCCGGAAATAACATAAAATACAAACAACACAACCCCGGAAATTACATAAAATACAAACAACACAACCCGGAAATAACATAAAATACAAACAACACAACCCCGGAAATAACATAAAATACAAACATCACAACCCGGAAATAAGATAAAATACAAACATCACAACGAGAATATAAAATAACATACAAAAACCACGACCGAGAAATGGTATAAAATACAAACATCACAACTGGGAAATATTTCTAGATGAATTATTATCATGTTTAATTAGCTCTGAATCACAGAGAGCAAATAAATACAAATGCCAAAACCAGGAAATAAAATGAAATACAAACAATACAACAAGGATATAAAATAAAATAAAATACAAAAATCACGACAAGGATATAACATAAAATACAAACAACACAACCTGGAAATAACATAAAATACAAACATCACAACCCGGAAATAACATAAAATACAAACATCACAACCTGGAAATAACATAAAATACAAACAACACAACCCGGAAATAACATAAAATACAAACAACACAACCCGGAAATAACATAAAATACAAACAACACAACCCGGAAATAACATAAAATACAAACAACACAACCCGGAAATAACATAAAATACAAACAACACAACCTGGAAATAACATAAAATACAAACAACACAACTGGGAAATAAAATGTAAAATAAAAATTTCTAGATGAATTATTATCATGTTTAATTAGTTCTGGATCACAGTTAGCAAATAAATACAAACATCACAACCTGGAAATAACATAAAATACAAACATCACAACCCGGAAATAACATAAAATACAAACAACACAACCCGAAAATAACATAAAATACAAACATCACAACCCGGAAATAACATAAAATACAAACATCACAACCCGGAAATAACATAAAATACAAACATCACAACCCGGAAATAACATAAAATACAAACATCACAACCCCGGAAATAACATAAAATACAAACAACACAACCCGGAAATAACATAAAATACAAACATCACAGCCCCGGAAATAACATAAAATACAAACATCACAACCCGGAAATTACATAAAATACAAACATCACAACCCGGAAATAACATAAAATACAAACAACACAACCCGGAAATAACATAAAATACAAACATCACAACCCGGAAATAACATAAAATACAAACAACACAACCCGGAAATAACATAAAATACAAACAACACAACCCCGGAAATAACATAAAATACAAACATCACAACCCGGAAATAAGATAAAATACAAATAACACAACCCTGGAAATAACATAAAATACAAACATCACAACCCGGAAATAACATAAAATACAAACATCACAACCCGGAAATAACATAAAATACAAACATCACAACCCCGGAAATAACATAAAATACAAACATCACAACCCGGAAATAACATAAAATACAAACATCACAACCCCGGAAATAACATAAAATACAAACATCACAACCTGGAAATAACATAAAATACAAACATCACAACCTGGAAATAACATAAAATACAATCAACACAACCCCGGTAATAACATAAAATACAAACATCACAACCCGGAAATAACATAAAATACAAACATCACAACCCGGAAATAACATAAAATACAAACATCACAACCCCGGAAATAACATAAAATACAAACATCACAACCCCGGAAATAACATAAAATACAAACATCACAACCCGGAAATAACATGAAATACAAACATCACAACCTGGAAATAACATAAAATACAATCAACACAACCCCGGAAATAACATAAAATACAAACATCACAACCCGGAAATAACATAAAATACAAACATCACAACCCGGAAATAACATAAAATACAAACATCACAACCCAGAAATAACATAAAATACAAACATCACAACCCGGAAATAACATAAAATACAAACATCACAACCCGGAAATAACATAAAATACAAACATCACAACCCGGAAATAAGATAAAATACAAACATCACAACCCGGAAATAACATAAAATACAAACATCACAACCTGGAAATAACATAAAATACAAACATCACAACCCGGAAATAACATAAAATACAAACATCACAACCCGGAAATAACATAAAATACAAACAATACAACCCGGAAATAACATAAAATACAAACATCACAACTCGGAAATAACATAAAATACAAACATCACAACCTGGAAATAACATAAAATACAAACAACACAACCCCGGAAATAACATAAAATACAAACATCACAACCTGGAAATAACATACAATACAAACATCACAACCCGGAAATAACATAAAATACAAACATCACAACCCGGAAATAACATAAAATACAAACATCACAACCCGGAAATAACATAAAATACAAACATCACAACCCGGAAATAACATAAAATACAAACATCACAACCCGGAAATAACATAAAATACAAACATCACAACCCGGAAATAACATAAAATACAAACATCACAACCCGGAAATAACATAAAATACAAACATCACAACCCGGAAATAACATAAAATACAAACATCACAACCCGGAAATAACATAAAATACAAACATCACAACCCCGGAAATAACATAAAATACAAACATCACAACCCCGGAAATAACATAAAATACAAACATCACAACCCCGGAAATAACATAAAATACAAACATCACAACCCGGAAATAACATAAAATACAAACATCACAACCTGGAAATAACATAAAATACAAACAACACAACCCGGAAATAAAATGTAAAATAAAAATTTCTAGATGAATTATTATCATGTTTAATTAGTTCTGGATCACAGAGAGCAAATAAATACAAATACTAAAACCAGGAAATAAAATGAAATACAAACATCACAGCAAGGATATAAAATAAAATAAAATACAAAAATCATGACAAGGATATAAAATAAAATAAAATACAAAAATCATGACAAGGATATAAAATAAAACACCACAACCTCCAAGATTGGAGACTTCATGCCTCCCAAGTCTCCATGAAGTCTCCGGACTCCGGATCCCAAATCCAGTTTTTCCAATCACTGAGGAAACGGAGAATCCCATTTTCTCTGTCACCTCAGTAATATTTTAATACGGCAGATTTTTTTTTTTTAATACCTGCCTGGAGTTCTGCTTTCAGTGCAGGACGTGTAATTAGTGATCCCTGTGATTTCACGGTAATTATAAAAAAATATTTCAGTAATAATCAGAACAGACAATGTATCAATTCATCTGCTTCTTATGTCATCTACAGATTAAAGTACAAGTGAAGGCAAAACTTACATTCATCTAGATAGAGAGTGGGAGGAGGGGGGTTGTCAGGTGTCCCATAGGGTAGATTTCTCTCCAATTCCTGTCCCATAGCCAAAACAGGAAGTGAGAGGAAATCCCTCCAATGTGAAGATTTCCCCTCTATTCCTGTTCTGTGGACACATTTGTGATTTTCTTTCATTCCTGGTGATAACAGCAAACATGACAAATAGATGGGGGGGGGGGTCTCCCTAATGGGGGTGCAGACAGCAAATAAAAACTGACAGGGGATCTAATCCCTCTCCACATCATCCAAAGCTTTAAGAGACATTTGTGAAGTTATATTGGGGGGTCCTATTCTCACTTTGAGAATCACATTTGGTGAACACAAAATAAAACTTGAGGTCATAGTGCTCCCCGCACCATAATAGTCATCTCAGAGAAGCTTCTGTTTGTGGGATGGAAAGTTGTATTGTACCCGAGAGCGAGCGTTTAAAAATCACCGTGTGCACGCCGAACGTTCCAGACTTGTAATGTGATTAGTCCGTCCTCATCTCACCTCAACGAGGAGTTCTCCGATCCTCAGATTTGTTCTCTCCTGAAGTGGAATGTTACAAAAAGTATCATCTTCTTCCCACTTGTTACATCTCCATTCTGGATTGTTACTTTGTATCCCTAGACCTCCCTCTCCTATGATTGGTCCTCTTTTATCAGGCAGTGGGGGACCCCTAGTGGTATATATATATCATTACATCTCCACCCTGGATTGTTACTTTGTATTCTCTTTTTATCCTGTATCTCCCTATGATACAATCAGGGCTCTTTTATCGGGCAGAGGGGGACACCTAGTGACATATTTGTATAATTACATTTTATGACACACATCAATTACTTTTAATCAATTAAATTAAGAGATCACCATTTGGTTTTCTTATCATGAAATCAATGTTGGTCATTTATTATTATTTTTATTCAGGATTTATATATTATTATTATACATGCTTTATTTATTATTATTATAATACAGGATTTATATATTATTATCATACAGGATTTATATATTATTATTATTCAGGATTTATATATTATTATTATACAGAATGTATATATTATTATTATTATACAGGATTTATATAGTATTATTATACAGGATTTATATATTATTATCATACAGGATTTATATATTATTATTATTATACAGGATTTATATATTATTATTATACAGGATTTATATATTATTATCATACAGTATTTATATATTATTATTATACAGGATTTATATATTATTATCATACAGGATTTATATATTATTATTATTATTATTATACAGGATTTATATATTATTATCATACAGGATTTATATATTATTATTATACAGGATTTATATATTATTATTATACAGGATTTATATATTATTATCATACAGGATTTATATATTATTATTATTATTATACAGGATTTATATATTATTATCATACAGGATTTATATATTATTATTATTATTATACAGGATTTATATATTATTATCATACAGGATTTATATTATTATCATTATTATTCAGGATTTATATATTATTATCATACAGGATTTATATATTATTATTATACAGGATTTATATATTATTATTATTATACAGGATTTATATATTATTATCATACAGGATTTATATATTATTATTATACAGGATTTTTATATTATTATCATACAGGATTTATATATTATTATTATTATACAGGATTTATATATTATTATTATACAGGATTTATATATTATTATTATACAGGATTTATATATTATTATTATTATACAGGATTTATATATTATTATAATACAGGATTTATATATTATTATTATACAGGATTTATATATTATTATTATACAGGATTTATATATTATTATTATTATACAGGATTTATATATTATTATTATACAGGATTTATATATTATTATTATACAGGATTTTTATATTATTATCATACAGGATTTATATATTATTATACAGGATTTATATATTATTATTATACAGGATTTATATATTATTATTATTATACAGGATTTATATATTATTATTATTATACAGGATTTATATATTATTATTATACAGGATTTATATATTATTATTATACAGGATTTATATATTATTATTATACAGGATTTATATATTATTATTATACAGGATTTATATAGCACCAACAGTTTGCTCAGCACTTTACACTATGAGGGCAGACAGTACAGTAACCATAGAATGCTATAGGGGAGGGGTTGGAGGTCCCGGCTCATTAGACACACACAACATTTATTCATGACAAGTATTCATTTAGTGCCAACAATTTGCGCAGTGCTTTACATACTATGCACTTCCATCAGTTCCTGGCCTCAGGAGCTTACAATCTAAGGTCCTTATCACATACACATAAGGGGCCAATTTATCAGGAAAGTGATTTTTTTTTTTGGTCTGTATCACCTTGCCTCATGTTGTATTGTTGCAATATATGAATTCATAATATAAGCGGGGATAAGTCTTCTACTTGTTTAGCAGAATTAGGGTGCAAGTCATCTAGGTTGGTGCGGTGGCAGCGGGCCATCTTAGGAGAGTTTCATTGACCTCTATGGGAGATGCCTGGCATGTCATGAAGGGTCTTATCTATCCTGAGGACTTGTCATGTAAGCATGGGCGTCCGCTAGGGTTGCTACATCATCCCTCCAACTCGAGGGGTCAACCCCCCCTAGAGCAAGATATCCACACACAGACACCTAGGGCCGATCCTGGGCAGGTGCACCGCGCCCAGGCACCACAAGCTGCCGCAAAGGGGGGAGGGGCACCGAAGCTGTGACAGTCACTTACTGTTTCATTCAGCAGCTGCAGCGCCGCTCCAACTCCGTAGACCCTCTTATTGCACCATCCCCTGGCCTCTCTGCTGCCCGCTGCACTGGTTGCTAGACTTGCCTGGCGTCTAGCAACCAGTGACGTGAGGTCATGAGGCCGAGGCGAGGCCCCAGCATTCAGACCGGAGGAGGAACTTCTTCCTCCCTCGCGCCTGGTCAAGTTTGGCTCCACCCACCTTCTCCAGGTAGCATGGCTCAGAGCCTGAGGGAAGGAAGGGAGCGCGCATGAAGAGTGCGAGCGGTCCACCTGCACCAGCACCTGCCTGAGGTGTCCATGTTCTGGAACTCATCTAACAGCCCTTGTATAATTGCGGTCAAGGTGTTAAATTTATTAATCCATGATAGACATGGGGGGGGATATCAATGCTAACCTTCTAAAAAATGCTCTTTACCTGGCTGTAATGCTGACCCCGTGGGTCTGCATGCTTTCTAAGCCAGAGCCTGTATGCACCCCCCCCCCCCCCAAAAAAAGTTCTGCAGACGCCCTTGGGGTAATCTGACTGTGATTGGCTGGAAACCTTTACTTTACGATTGGGTGCATATTTCAATCCTTAATGTAAGTGGAGATTAATCCATTGACCAATCATGTGTTGGCTTGTGTCTTACCTTGCCGTAGAACTCTATAAGTGATGGATGATGGTAATGATTGGCAGAGCGCTCCTATACTGCAGAGGACTTCATACACCAAGGACAATATGGGGCTATTCTTGCCTAAAGGCTGTTGCTAGTGGAGATGACAAATGATTGAGAACTATCGGGGGCTAAAAGGGAAAGAAGTGGAATTCACGTATTGAATCCACTTCCTCCAAAAGTATCATCCGAAAGACAATCCAGGCAAAAGGAACGAGGGCTTTAAATGTCCCTGAGAGGAAGATCCCTTGAGCTCCTCCACAACTAACCTGCTGTGGCTTCCAAGTGTCACACACGGTCCCCAACTTGGCTCTGCTGAAACTTTCCCAACTTCTTCACTATCCCCGGCTAGTGAAAAAGGCTGCTCTGGTACTTCTTCAGTCTCCACAGAACCTGGCCTCTGATAACAGGAGAGATTGTCCCTTGCTGGTGACTGTGTCTCCTTTACCTCTGACTCTGGTTCTCGCTTGCCTCTGGTGACAGGAGTGGTCGTCTCTGACGGCAACTGCTTTCCTTCACCTGGTGGCAACTACTTGGTTCTCTGGCTGGCAGAACCCCCTGCAACTTGGTTGGGCTCCAAGCCTGAAGCCCCAACCCCGCACTGCTTGCTTCCAACCTGGATTGGCCTCAGACCGCCTAGCATCCAGGTACTCTCGGATAGGCCTCAGGCTTCTGGCCTAGCAGCCGGGAGCTTCTCAACACACGTCCACCTAGACGGCCATCCAGATGGCACCGAACCCCCGATCACCTGACTCCTCCCGAATAAATAGGCTCTCCCAGCACGCCAAGGGCAAAGAAACCCCTGCCAATTATCTGGGACAACCCATCCGCTCCTAGTCTGGATTTACCATGGCCTGGTCCATCTAATGCCACAGGTAACAATGCCACCTAGTGACAGAAGAGAGAGGTGCATCAACCCAGATTTAGGAAAAGGTCAGTGGATCACCCTAACAATCAGCCAGGCTGGTTACCACCTAGAAAACTAAATTTGTCATGTAATACATAGATATGATAGACTAGGGATAGACTAGACTGGGAAATAAATGCATGTATAAAAACTCAGAACAGAACATTGCTTGTATTGTACCAATACAGATTCAGATCTTCAAACCTTTTTGCGGCACTATGGCCTCTTCCTCTGGGGCGGGTCATTTCTAATATGTACTGTATATACAAGTTCTGTTGATTTATCTGTAATACAGATCCTATGATAAGACTAGGGGCAGTATAGACAGAAGACCATTATCCTACCAGAACGTCTATGGAGTATGGAGGAGAGTGGAGACCCGGAAGGCAAACCAGGCAAACTCACATCTTTTTGGGGGCGGGAATCTCTGGCATTTTCATCCACTGAATCGTCATTAATGTGCAGATCTCCGTGTTGGTGTCACATTTCTGATTCTGACCTGTGTCGTGTGTTGGGGGAATCGGGAACGTCAGAAATGTTCGCTGTTTGTCGTTATTGTTGTAACTTTCTCAATGTAAGAATTGTGGATCAGCCAAAAGATTTCCTTCACACCAGAACCAAGATCCCAGCACTTGGCTGATCATTATAGATGAAATGCCAGGTAATCTGGAGTCTACGGGAGGTGCCCGCTGGAACTTTTGTAAATCTGTGGGCCTGAGAATTGGGGTGGATCAGGGGGTGGGGCCAACACTGCAGAGCATGGAAGGTCTAATAGTGGTACACATCCTGCCCTGGGGTTATATATGGGACTAACAATGGTGAAGGAAGAAATTCCCCAATATTGGTGGGATACGTCACATGACAAGGGGGGATGGGAAATAGGACAGTCCATCCTCAGGGGGTAACCGTTCTGAGGGGGGGGGGGGGGGGGTCTGTTCTCAGTGGGCACCTCCTCTTCCTGTTCTCTCCTACACTTAGTAGGATGCTATGACTAATAGAAGATCATTAAATAGCCACCAACCCAACATCACCAGACTAAAGATCCAGTCCACCCAAAAGTGTCATTCCTGGTGTAGGTGGAGTCATCTACAGTATATGTGTCTTTTGGTAACTCCATCCCATAGTATTTGGCTTACATTTGTAACCCGGGAACTTGGCACAGGGATGGTGGGAACCCCTCATAATGGGCACAGTGGGTGTACAGACCCGGGAACTCAGCACAGGGATGGTGGGAACCCCTCATAATGGGCACAGCGGGTGTACAGACCCGGGAACTCAGCACAGGGATGGTGGGAACCCCTCATAATGGGCACAGCGGGTGTACAGACCCGAGAACTCAGCACAGGGATGGTGAGAACCCCTCATAATGGGCACAGCGGGTGTACAGACCCGGGAACTCAGCACAGGGATGGTGAGAACCCCTCATAATGGGCACAGCGGGTGTACAGACCCGGGAACTCAGCACAGGGATGGTGGGAACCCCTCATAATGGGCACAGCGGGTGTACAGACCCGGGAACTCAGCACAGGGATGGTGGGAACCCCTCATAATGGGCACAGCGGGTGTACAGACCCGGGAACTCAGCACAGGGATGGTGGGAACCCCTCATAATGGGCACAGCGGGTGTACAGACCCGGGAACTCAGCACAGGGATGGTGGGAACCCCTCATAATGGGCACAGCGGGTGTACAGACCCGGGAACTCAGCACAGGGATGGTGGGAACCCCTCATAATGGGCACAGCGGGTGTACAGACCCAGGAACTCAGCACAGGGATGGTGGGAACCCCTCATAATGGGCACAGCGGGTGTACAGACCCGGGAACTCAGCACAGGGATGGTGGGAACCCCTCATAATGGGCACAGCGGGTGTACAGACCCGGGAACTCAGCACAGGGATGGTGGGAACCCCTCATAATGGGCACAGTGGGTGTACAGACCCGGGAACTCAGCACAGGGATGGTGGGAACCCCTCATAATGGGCACAGCGGGTGTACAGACCCGGGAACTCAGCACAGGGATGGTGGGAACCCCTCATAATGGGCACAGCGGGTCCTGTCCTCTGTCTGTCCTCGTGATATCGATGATGAATTGGGTACATACACCCCGGGGATCTCCTACACTAACGGTTTTCTTTTCCCTCCTGGCAGTTGGCGGGTTGGAAGAATTGATCAAAAAATTCAACAAGAACCTGGTACTGTACGGACTGTGCCGAGTGCCGGACCCCAACACCCAGGGACCCCGATTCATCCTCATATACTGGGTAAGATTTCCCCACATGGGGGAACTCCTCCTGTACTACTGGTGGAAGTAGTATTAGTGGTAGTCATAGGACTAACAGTAGTAGTAGTTGTAGTATTTGTAGTAGTAGTTGTAGTAATGGTAGTGGTTTTAGTACAATGCCTTGAAAAAGTATTCATACCCCTTGAAATTCCCCACATTTTGTTACAACCAAAAACGTAAATGTATTTTATTGGGATTTTATGTGATAGACCAACACAAAGTGTCACATAATTGTGAAGTGGAAGGAAAATGATAAATGATACAAATAAATATGTGAAAAGTGTGGGGGAGGGACATTTGTATGGCGCCCCCCGGAGTCAATACTTTGTAGAACCCCCTTTCTCTACAAGTCTTTTTGGGGATGTCTCTACCAGCTTTGCACATCTAGAGAGGACATTTCTGCCCATTCTTCTTTGTAAAATATCTCAAGCTCTGTCAGATTGGATGGAGAGCGTCTGTGAACAGCAATTTTCAAGTTTTGCCACAGATTCTCAATGTGATTTAGGTCTGGACTGTGACTGGGCCATTCTAACACATGAATATGCTTTGATCTAAACCATTCCATTGTAGCTCTGGCTGGATGTTTCGGGTCGTTGTCCTGCTGGAAGGTGAACCTCCACCCCAGTCTCAAGTCTTTTGTAGACTCTAACAGGTTTTCTTCTAAGATTGTCCTGTATTTGTCTCCATCCATCTTCCCATCAATTCTGACCAGCTTCCCTGTCCCTGCTGAAGAAAAGCATCCCCACCACATGATGCTGCCACCACCATGTTTCACGGTGGGGATGGTGTGTTCAGGGTGATGTGCAGTGTTAGTTTTCCCCACACATAGCGTTTTACTTTTAGGCCATAAAGTTGAATTTTGGTCTCATGTGACCAGATCACCTTCTTCCACATGTTTGCTGTGTCCTCCACATGGCTTCTCACAAACTACAAACAGGACTTCTTATGACTTTCTTTCACCAATGTCTTTCTTCTTGTCACTCTTCCATAAAGGGCAGATTTGTGGAGAACACGACTAATAGTTGTCCTGTGGACAGATTCTCCCACCTGAGCTGTGGATCTCTGCAGCTCCTCCAGAGTTATCATGGATCTCTTGGCTCTTCTCTGATGAATGCTCTCCTTGCCCGGCCGGTCAGTTTAGGTGGACGACCATGTCTTGGTAGGTTTGCAGTTGTGCCATACTCTTTCCATTTTCCGATGATGGATTGAACAGAGCTCCGTGAGATGTTCAAAGCTTGGGAGATTTTTTATAACCTAACCCTGCTTTATACTTCTCCACAACTTTATCCCTGACCTGTCTGGTGTGTTCCTTGGCTTTCATGATGCTGTTTGTTCACTAAGGTTCTCTAACAAAACTCTGAGGGCTTCACAGAACAGCTGTATTTATACTGAGATTAAATGACACACAGGTGGACTCTATTTACTAATTAGGTGACTTCTGAAGGCAATTGGTTCCTCTAGATTTTAGTTAGGGGTATCAGAGTAAAGGGGGCTGAATACAAATGCCCCTCCCCCCCACACTTTTCACATATTTATTTGTATCATTTATCATTTTCCTTCCACTTCACAATTATGTGACACTTTGTGTTGGTCTATCACATAAAATCCCAATAAAATACATTTACGTTTTTGTTTGCAAGATGACAAAATGTGGGAAATTTCAAGGGGTATGAATACTTTTTCAAGGCACTGTAGTAGAAATTGTTGTACTAGTAGTGATAGCAGTAGTAACAGCGGTATTAGTAATAATAACAGTAGTGTTTGTGCAGCAGTAGGGGGTGGTAGTGGGTGGTAGTAGTAGTAGTAGTAGTAGTATTAGTGGTTGTTGTAGTAACAGCAGTGGTAGCAGTAATTTTAGTAGTAGTGGTAGGGGGGTTAGTAGTAATAATAGTAGTTGTAGTAGTAGGACTAGTAGTGGGAGCAGTATTAGTAGTAGTAATAGTAATAGTCATACTAGTAGTAGTAGTAAAAGTAGTAGTCATAATAGTATTAGTAGTAGTAGTAGTCATACTAGTAGTAGTAGTATTAGTAATAGTAGTAGTCATACTAGTAGTAGTAATAAAAGTAGTAGTCATACTAGTAGTAGTAGTATGAGTTAATAGTAGTAGTCATACTAGTAGTAGTAGTATGAGTTACTAGTAGTAATATTAGTAATAGTAGTAGTCCTACTAGTAGTAGTAGTAGTAATAGTAGTAGTCCTACTAGTAGTAGTATGAGTTAATAGTAGTAGTCATACTAGTAGTAGTAGTATGAGTTACTAGTAGTAATATTAGTACTAGTAGTAGTATTAGTAATAGTAGTAGTCATACTAGTAGTAGTATTAGTAGTAGTAGTATGAGTTACTAGTAGTAGTCATACTAGTAGTAGTATGAGTTAATAGTAGTAGTCATACTAGTAGTAGTATTAGCATTAGGCCCTTTAATAGCCCCCACTTGGTAAGTGCTGGCCCTATGGGGCAGTTGGACAGAAGATCGAGAACACCGTAGGAGCAGTCACACTGTCAGAGTCTATCTTGAGTCTATAGTAAATCTGACCCCAGACACCGATTGCCAATTCCTGGATTGGGGGATGAGGAATCTCTCCTCTGCCCGGCTCCTCTGTGACTCTCTTCAGGAAGAAGGTCTTTTGGTAGCCCCCCCCCCCCCCCCCAGGGATCCCGCCACATCTTTAGGCCCCCATCACAGGTCCCAGGCCGAGTTCAGATCCGTCCAGGAGGGGGAGAGAGAACACACCCCGGACACATTTATATCTTCCCCACCACACCCCAGAACAAGAATCTCCAGGATTGGTCAGAGAGGTATTCATAACTCGGTGATCTTCCTTCCTACTCTGATTACTGGAACTTCCATGACAGCCTACCTACAAACATACTAAGTTTAATGAGGGACCTTTAGAGGAGGAGCCAAAGTGAGGCCATTGGACCAACTTCCCTGGATATTGTACTGATACCATGACAGGACTGCTCATCTGGTCCCATGATTTAGACTGGTGGAGGAGTAGAGGTGAGGACATCATATTGTCTTCTCTGGACATTTTACTGATCCTAGACATGACTCCTCTTCCGGTCTCATGACTTAGACTGGTGGAGGAGCAGAGGTGAGGACATTGGACCATCTTCCCTGGACATTGTACTGATGTCACTGAAAGAGCGGAGGTGAGGACATCATATTGTCTTCTTTGGACAGCAGAGGTGAGGATGTTATATTGTCTTCTTTGGACATTGTACTGATATCATGACATGACTCCTCTTCTGGTCCCATGACTCAGACTGGTGGAGGAGCAGAGGTGAGGACATCATATTTTATTCTCTGGATATTGTATTGGTACCAGGCATGATGCCTCCTCTGGTCCCATGACTCAGACTGGTGGAAGAGCAGAGGTGAGGACATCATATTTTATTCTCTGGATATTGTACTGGTACCAGGCATGACGCCTCCTCTGGTCCCATGATTTAGACTGCTGGAGGAGTAGAGGTGAGGACATCATATTGTCTTCTCTGGACATGATTTAGACTGGTGGAGGAGCAGAGGTGAGGACATTGTACTGATATCATGACATGACTCCTCACCTGGTCCCATGACTCAGACCGGTGGAGGAGCAGAGGTGAGGACATCATATTTTATTCTCTGGATGTTGTACTGGTACCAGGCATGACGCCTCCTCTGGTCCCATGATTTAGACTGCTGGAGGAGTAGAGGTGAGGACATCATATTGTCTTCTCTGGACATGATTTAGACTGGTGGAGGAGCAGAGGTGAGGACATTGTACTGATATCATGACATGACTCCTCACCTGGTCCCATGACTCAGACCGGTGGAGGAGCAGAGGTGAGGACATCATATTTTATTCTCTGGATGTTGTACTGGTATCAGGCATGACGCCTCCTCTGGTCCCATGATTTAGACTGCTGGAGGAGTAGAGGTGAGGACATCATATTGTCTTCTCTGGACATGATTTAGACTGGTGGAGGAGCAGAGGTGAGGACATTGTACTGATACCATGACAGGACTCCTCATGTGGTCCCATGGCTCAGACTGGTGGAGGAGTAGAGGTGAGGACATCATATTGTCTTCTCTGGACATGACTTAGACTGGTGGAGGAGCAGAGGTGAGGACATTGTACTGATACCATGACAAGACTCCTCATGTGGTCCCATGGCTCAGACTGGTGGAGGAGCAAAAGTGAGGACATTGGACCATCTTCCCTGGACATTGTACTGATATCATGACATGACTCCTTCCCACTCTGATTACTGGAACTTCCTTGACAGTAACAGGCAGGAGCAATCAACCCACTGAGCTAAGGGAAGACCTGCAGAGCCCAGAGAAGGGAGAACAGAGCTCAGGCTGACTACAGCCTAGCTACAAACATACTAAGTTCAATGAGGGACCTTTGGATGGTTGTCAACCAAATGGCGGGGGGTGCAGGGGCAGTTTTTAGGGAACACACTGCTGAAGTTTAATCAGCATACATTTGCCTACCCTGATCCCCCCCCCCTAGTTTCCATCACATTCACATGCCTAGCCTTGACCTGCGTTCTCTGTCCTAGTGGGACCTGGAAAATATCACCCTGTCCTCCCCAATCTTACCACTTTCTCTCATGGCAGGTCGGTGAAAACGTGGACGCATCACGGAAAGAGGTCAGCACCCAGCACCTTCCCGCCATCCGCAGGTTCTTCAAGGTAGGTGGAGGTGTCGGCGGCGTGTGTGTTATGCATACAGACAGGAAGTGAGAGGTTCCATCTTCTTCATTCCCTCACAAACCCCCAGCAGCGGGCGCCACCATTCCTTCTCTGGCGGTAGATGTGGCCTTTTCCTTAAGCAAACCAGTTTCCTGGAGCACAATGTCCCTGTACTGTCCTGAAAACCGCATCATCACTGACTCATTCTGTGGGCTCCATAGTAAGATTGCGTTTGGTGCTCCCCCTGCTGGTCACTGGGTGCTGCAGACTTTAGCTGTGCTATCTCCTGATCACTTTAATACAGTGTAAGCAACCAACTGATCAGCAGATTGCACAGCTAAAGTACTCAACCGGGAGGAGCATGCATGACAAAAGGGATGCCGGGGATGTGTTCTTTCATATAATGCTCTGGAACAGCAGCACGGTGACTACTCCAGCCCTAAAGATCATGACCACACATGACGAAGAACAAAGAGAGAGCTAATTCTGTTATTGTTCGCCCCAAATGCTGAGGGTGACCCGTGTCCACGTGTTGTCTCATCCAGGAGGCCAGCGTCATGCTCCGTGCCCAGCGCATAGAGGACATATCACAGGAGGCCGTGACACAGGCCCTCAACAAAGTGCCACAGCCTACCCGATCCTTCCACAGACCCAGACTTCCCGGATCTCACGATTTGGTGGTGAGTGACCCCATTGTATCCTTCATTAGACTGACAATGATATGTGATAGAACACAATCTCCTCCACATAATCCACTGTTATGTGAAAGGTAAGTCCTGTTTTTTTCTCTTCTTTCTTAGGGGACGAATTACACAAAAACCAACCCAGCCATAGAGATGAAGTTCAGTATGAGGGATTCGTTCTGGCAGAGGAATGAGGTGAGGTTTAGGGATGGGTGTAGAGTTATATGTATTGTTCTGGAATCACATGATGCCCCATAATCACCAACCATCCCTGAGATCAGGAGGCCAGATATTAATGAACATAGGACCCCAGGCCCGCTCTCATCCTTGTCCTCCCTGCTCTATAGTAACCTCACTATTTTCTCTGCAGAGAGAGGAGGAGAGGCGGAAGGAGCATGAACGCCTGCGGTTACAGGAAGAACGGATTGCGATGGAGAAAGCCAGAATAGAGAGAGAGCGACTGGAAGAAGAGGATAGGGAGCGCCGGATCGAGGAGAAGGAGAGGATGGTAGAGGAGCAGAGGTGAGGACATTGTACCATCTTCTCTGAACATTGTACTGATACCAGACATGACTGAATGGAGCACTGCTCCCCCTCTGATCCCATGACTCAGAGGAGTGGAGGTGAGGACATCATATTGTCTTCTCTGGACAGCAGAGGTGAGGATGTTATATTGTCTTCTCTGGACATTATACTGATATCATGACATGACTCCTCATCTGGTCCCATGACTCAGACTGGTGGAGGAGCGGAGGTGAGGACATCATATTGTCTTCTCTGGACAGCAGAGGTGAGGATGTTATATTGTCTTCTCTGGACATTGTACTGATATCACGACATGACTCCTCATCTGGTCCCATGACTCAGACCGGTGGAGGAGCAGAGGTGAGGACATCATATTGTCTTCTCTGGATATTGTACTGGTACCAGACATGACACCTCCTCTGGTCCGATGACTTAGACTGGTGGAGGAGCCGAGGTGTGGACATTGTATTGATACCATGACAGGACTTCTCATGTGGTCCCATGGCTCAGACTAGTGGAGGAGCAAAAGTGAGGACATTACACCATCTTCCCTGGACATTGTACTGATACCATGAGATGACTGCTCATCTGGTCCCATGATTTAGACTGGTGGAGGAGCAGAGGTGAGGACATCATATTGTCTTCTCTGGACATTGCACTAATACTAAACATGACTCCTCTTCTGGTCCCATGACTCAGACTGGTGGAGGAGCAGAGGTGAGGACATCATATTGTCTTCTCTGGACATTGTACTGAAACTAGACATGACTCCTCTTCTGGTCCCATGACTCAGACTGGTGGAGGAGCGGAGGTGAGGACATCATATTGTCTTCTCTGCACAGCAGAGGTGAGGATGTTATATTGTCTTCTCTGGACATTATACTGATATCATGACATGACTCCTCATCTGGTCCCATGACTCAGACCGGTGGAGGAGCCGAGGTGAGGACATTGTATTGATACCATGACAGGACTCCTTATGTGGTCCCATGGCTCAGACTAGTGGAGGAGCAAAAGTGAGGACATTAGACCATCTTCCCTGGACATTGTACTGATACCATGACATGACTGCTCATCTGGTGCCATACTTTAGACTGATGGAGGAGCAGAGGTGAGGAAATCATATTGTCTTCTCTGGACATTGTACTAAAACTAGACATGACTCCTCTTCTGGTCCCATGATTCATACTGGTGGAGGAGCAGAGGTGAGGACATTGTACTGATACCATGACAGGACTCGTCATGTGGTCCCATGGCTCAGACTGGTGGAGGAGCAAAAGTGAGGACATTGGATCATCTTCCCTGGACATTGTACTGATACCATGACATGACTCCTCATCTAGTCCCATGATTTAGACTGCTGAAGGAGCAGAAGTGAGGACATCGAATTGTCTTCTCTGGACATTGTACTGAACTTGACATGACTCCTCTTCTGGTCCTATGACTCAGACTGGTGGAGGAGCAGAGGTGAGGACATTGGACCATCTTCCCTGGACATTGTACTGAGACCATGACAGGACTCCTTCTCTGGTCCCATGATTCAGACTGGTGGAGGAGCGGAGGTGAGGACATTGTACTGATATCATAACATGAATGAACAGAGCACTGCTCCCCCTCTGGTCCCATGACTCAGAGTGGTGGAGGAGCAGAGGTGAGGACATTGCACTGATACCATGACATGATTCCTTATCTGGTCCCATGACATGACTCAAACTGGTGGGGAAGCAGCGGTGAGGACATCATGTTGTCTTCTCTGGACATCGTACTGATACCAGACAAGAGTGAATGGAGCATTGCTCCCCCTCTGGTCACATGACTTTTATGGATGCCGCTAATGAGTGTGACTCTGCCGCTGGTCACCTGGGTCTCTTGGCAGGTACTCAGGTCCTTACCCTCTGTGCACGGTCACTGAAATATTACTGTTGGTCCTCTTGAAGATGTATATTTGTCAGCTTCCTTGTGATGGTGACATTTCATGTCAGACACTTTTTATTTTCATCCCCTTAAACCAAAACCTCTTTGGGCACCCCCTACCATTCACTGCAGTGTCCTAGGTGCATGATAATGCATTGCAGTAATGGATCTTCTAGAACTGAAGCATTGTCGCTGGCTATTTACTAACCTCATTACTGTCTCTGTTTGAATAGGAAGGAGCAGGCGAGACTGGAGGCTGAGCAGAGGAGGACGGAGAAGGCTCGATGGGTGAGTGACAGCTGGGAGTCCATAGGGGTTAGAATTCTCAATACAGGTAAGCAGTTCTCGGTTATTCAGAAGGGGGTGCCCCTGTACACCATTTATCCTAATTCAGGGAGGTGGGAGACTGGTATAAAAACATGACACCCCTGTCTTGACCGGAACTCCAACAACCCAGCCTAAAACCTCTGTCCTGGCTCAAACCCCTACAGTTCAGTCTAAAACCCCTGTCCTGACCTGAACCGCCACATTCCAGGCTCTCACCTCTGTCCTGACCTGAGTCACCAGAAACCAGCCTCACACTTCTGTCCATGCTCCAAGCCCAACCCTGCACAGCCCAACCTTGCACCTCTTTCCTGTCCCAAACCACTGCAGCTCAAACTCAAACCTCCGTCCTATATTGAAATGCCACCATCCAGCCAAACACCTCTCTCCTAACCTGAACTGCTACACCCTAACCAAACATTTCTGTGCCAGCCTGAACCACCACAGCCCAACCTAACGCTTCTGTCCCAGGTTGAACTGGCACAGACTCACACCTGTATCTTACCCAGAACCACCACAGCCCAGCCTCACACCTCTATTTTGGCCTAAGCTGCCACAAACCAACCTCACACCTCTGTCCAAACCTGAACTGTCACAGCTGAGCCTTTACACCTCTGACCAAGCTTGACCCACCACAGCTAAAGCCCCATATACACTATCAGATTTTCTGCTGATTTTTTCCTTCATATTTACCAAAACCATTTAATATGAGGTCAAACCTTAGGAGTTTCAATTTGTATGCAATCAGGCAGGCCCTCGCACTACATAGTTTTGGTAAATCTGAAGACAAAAATCAGCAGAAAAACTGATAGTGTGTATGAGGCTTTAGCCTCACACCTCTTACCAAGCTTGACCCACCACAGCTCAGCCTCACACCTCTGACCAAGCTTGACCCACCACAGCTCAGCTTCACACCTCTGACCAAGCTTGACCCACCACAGCTCAGCTTCACACCTCTGACCAAGCTTGACCCACCACAGCTCAGCCTCACACCTCTGACCAAGCTTGACCCACCACAGCTCAGCCTCACACCTCTTACCAAGCTTGACCCACCACAGCTCAGCCTCACACCTCTGACCAAGCTTGACCCACCACAGCTCAGCCTCACACCTCTGAGCAAGCTTGACCCACCACAGCTCAGCTTCACACCTCTGACCAAGCTTGACCCACCACAGCTCAGCTTCACACCTCTGACCAAGCTTGACCCACCACAGCTCAGCTTCACACCTCTGACCAAGCTTGACCCAATACAGCTCAGCCTCACACCTCTTACCAAGCTTGACCCAATACAGCTCAGCCTCACACCTCTTACCAAGCTTGACCCAATACAGCTCAGCCTCACACCTCTTGCCAAGCTTGACCCACCATAGCTCAGCCTTGCACCTCCGATTAAGCTTGACCCACCACAGCTCAACCTCACGCCTCTGACCAAGCTTGACCCACCACAGCTCAGCTTCACACCTCTGACCATACTTGACCCACCACAGCTCAGTCTCATACCTCTATCCTGGCCTGAGCTGCCACAAACCAACCTCACACCATTATCCAAATGTGAACTGTCACAGCTCAGCCTCAAACCTCTGACTGAGCCTGAACCAACACAGTCCAGCCTCATACCTCTTTCCTGACCTGAACCATCGCATCCCAGCCTCACACCTCTGTCCTGACCTAAACCAGCAAATCTCATGCTCACACATCTGTCTGAGCATGAACTGTCTTAACCCAGCCTCACACCTCTTTCCCACCTGAACCACCACAGCCCAGCCTCACACCTCTGACCAAGCTTAACCTATCACAGCTCAGCCTGACACCTCTGACCAAGCTTGAACCACCACAGCTCAGCCTCACACCTCTGACCAAGCTTGAACCACCACAGCTCAGCTTCACAAATCTGACCAAGCTTGAACCACCACAGCTCAGCCTCACACCTCTGACCAAGCTTGAACCACCACAGCTCAGCCTCACACCTCTGACCAAGCTTGACCCACCACAGCTGATCCTCACACCTCTAACCAAGCTTGACCCACCACAGCCCAGCCTCACACCTCTGACTAAGCTTGACTAACCACAGCTCAGCTTCACACCTCTGACCAAGCTTGACCCACCACAGCTCAGCTTCACACCTCTGACCAAGCTTGACCCACCACAGCTCAGCCTCACACCTCTGACCAAGCTTGACCCACCACATCTCAGCTTCACACCTCTGACCAAGCTTGACCCACCACAGCTCAGCTTCACACCTCTGACCAAGCTTGACCCACCACAGCTCAGCCTCACACCTCTGACCAAGCTTGACCCACCACAGTTCAGCCTCACACCTCTGACCAAGCTTGACCCACCACAGCTCAGCTTCACACCTCTGACCAAGCTTGACCCACCACAGCTCAGCTTCACACCTCTGACCAAGCTTGACCCACCACAGCTCAGCCTAACACCTCTGACCAAGCTTGACCCACCACAGCTCAGCTTCACACCTCTGACCAAGCTTGATCACCACAGCACAGCCTCACACCTCTGACTAAGCTTGACTAACCACAGCTCAGCTTCACACCTCTGACCAAGCTTGACCCACCACAGCTCAGCTTCACACCTCTGACCAAGCTTGACCCACCACAGCTCAGCCTCACACCTCTGACCAAGCTTGACCCACCACATCTCAGCTTCACACCTCTGACCAAGCTTGACCCACCACAGCTCAGCTTCACACCTCTGACCAAGCTTGACCCACCACAGTTCAGCCTCACACCTCTGACCAAGCTTGACCCACCACAGCTCAGGTTCACACCTCTGACCAAGCTTGACCCACCACAGCTCAGCCTAACACCTCTGACCAAGCTTGACCCACCACAGCTCAGCTTCACACCTCTGACCAAGCTTGACCCACAACAGCTCAGCTTCACACCTCTGACCAAGCTTGATCACCACAGCACGGCCTCGCACCTCTTTCCTGGCCCAAACCACCACAGCTCAGCCTCACACCTCTGACCAAGCTTGAACCACCACAGCTCAGCCTCACACCTCTGACCAAGTTTGAACCACCACAGCTCAGCCTCACACCTCTGACCAAGCTTGAGCACCACAGCTCAGCCTCGCACCTCTTTCCTGGCCCAAACCACCACAGCTCAAATTCACACCTCTGACCAAGCCTGAGCTGCCCCAAACCAGCCTTACACCTCTGTCCTGACCTAAACAAGCACATCACAGGCTCACGCATCTGTCTAAGCATGAACTGTCTTAACCCATCCTCACACCTCTGTCAAAGCCTGAACAACAACAGCCCAGCCTCACACCTCTTTCCCAGCCTGAACCCCCTAAAAACAGCCCCACACCTCTGTCCAAGCTTGAACCACCAATGCCCAGCCCCACACCTCTGTTGTCCTGACCTGACATCCCCTCTGACAGAGATCATTGTCCAGATTTCCTTATGGCAGTGTCTTCAGGAAATACAACCAGCCCATCCTGATGTCCTCCTATGTACTCCTATGAGAAGGGTTAATCAGGAAACAGAGCTGTCTCACTGCCAGAGCTCATAGTCCTGAGCTTCTCTGCGAAGCATCTTTAGGAAATACAGCCAGTCTAGTTCATCTGTTGGGAGGTGTTCTCAGGAAGTATACCCAGCCACACTAAGGTAGCTCATAGTCCAGAGCTCCTCGGGGGAGTTTCTTCAGAAAACACAGCTGGTCTCTGGTGGCTTGGAACCTATGATTCTCTAAAATGGAATGCAGCTTCCTCCAGGTTTCGGATGGGGTAACAGTTACATGATTACATAATTCCCATGATGGGAAATAGAATGTGAAACCAGTTATCTTGTCAGGATACCCCAATGCTGATAGTAAAGGAATTTGCCTTTCAGAAGCTTTGCAACATTGTGTCACCAGCCCTGATCACTGATTGGTGGCACACATATAACGTAGGCCAAAGTAGTCACAACAATAGATGTTTCTGAAAGGTTCTCAACCATAAAGGCAAAGTTATTATTGCAGCCGGGTACAAGCTGAACTACATAATCCAGTTCTGATAGACATGGACAGGTCTGGTTATCTGCAGGCTGAGATCTTCTGCTGATGATGTGCTCTTCTGGTTTGGATGTTTCAGGCCCAGCAGCAGAAGGAGTTTGAAGAGGAGATGAAAGGAAGATTTAGGCGCAGTCAGTCCATCGAGATGGCCGCGGTGAGTGTGTCTTCTACATTACCCATCATCAGTCTTCTTCACATCCCAGCCAATGGGAGATTAAATCTTTATTATGTATCTCAGGTAGTCACTGGGTGCATGGTAGGAAATCCTGCAAGTTGTCCAGGATGGAGGTGGTTGGGGTTCTCCACTGGCTTGGATGAGTTAGTGAAGGAATTGTTGCTGTATGTTTTGAATACAATTCTGCAAATGTTTTACTGTTGTAATAAGGATCTTCAACTCGCTTTGTATCATTTACAGGAGGCGGCAGCACTGGTTTCTGGAAGGTCATTGCACCCCCGGGACATCTTCCGGCAGCATGAGCGCTCTGTATCCTGTTCCAACTCCCCACCATCCACTCCCAGCTCTCCAGGGAGATCTCCGTCCAGTGAGTCCAAATCTTTTTCATGGATCACTTAGCTGTGTCTTGGGTACATCAGGGGTAGAATTCCTTTCCCTCCAACTAGCAGTCAAAGCTTCAGATCTGTAGTCAGCCTGAGAAGCAGCTTGTTATCCATTCTCTCCTGCTGGTCATTAGTCAGTCGGTGTTGCTGGTCATTAGTCCATATTGTCTACTGATCTCCAGCATAGAGTTGCAGGCCAGAGATCAGTCTTTGATGGAGGTCATGTGGTCAGTCTATGTTTTTGGATCCACAGTCATCCCTTAGCTGCAACTCAGTGTTTGGTCTGCTCTGAAGGTTATTTTCCAATCTATCCAATGCATTAATGGTCATCTGTAGATGGGGTGCAGCGAGGCGGAGGCAAAAATGAACTTGTATTGAAGCAATGCATCAGCAGTTCACGACAACCCTGGTGGGAAGACCGCCCAACCAGGTGCCCTCACGGTTACAGAAAATGTGAACAGAGTGGGTTCCAGCCAGAATGACGGCATCTGTAGAGAGGGGCAGAATGGGGCCTGGCTGTCCCATGACCAATCGGGAAGATGTCCAGAAGAGATGCGACCCTACGCTTTCCCTCCTCGTCAGGAACCTTTCCCTACCGTTAGCACTGTCCCTAACAGAAGGGGTACCTTTCCCTGCACTACCCACTCCTAGTGCCAAGAGTGCCAAACCCAGGGGCCGGGGCTTTAACTTCTTCCCGACCACGCTATAGCTGAATGACGGCTACATCACGGTCTCATATTTCCAGGAGGATGTCTATTGATGTCCTCCCATGATCAAGCTTCCCATGCGCCCCCTGTGGAGTGCATCGGCAGGGACCTGTGATCGGGGTAAAGGGCCAATCACAGCAGCTCTTTACCATGTGATCAGCTGTGTCCAATCACAGCTGATCACAGTGTAAACAGGATTTGCCGGTTACCGACAGTCCTCTCCACATGCAGGTGACATCTACACTGTTAATCAGGGCAGCCCCAACAGTGCCCATCAGTGCAGCCTGTTGGTGCTCATTAATGATGCCTATCAGTGCCGCCCATCATTGCTGCATATCAGTGCCCATCATTGCTGCATATCAGTGCAGCCTCATCAGTGCCACCTAATCAGTGCCCTTCAGTGCCGCCTCATCAGTGCCCATCAGTGCAGCCTCATCTGCACCCATTAGTGCAGCCTACCAGTGCCCATCAGTGCAGCCTTATCAGTGCTTATTAGTGCCCATCAAGGCAGCCTATCAGTGCCCATCAATGCAGCCTTATCAGTGTCCATCAATGATGCCTATCAGTGCCTCCTATCAGTGCCCATCAGTGCCGCCTATCGGTGCCTGTCAGTGCTGCCTCTTCAGTGCCCATCAGTGCTGCCTCATTGGTGCCCATCAGTGCAGCCTTATCAGTGCCCATTAGTGCAGCCTTATCAGTGCCCATCAGTTACCTACTTACAAAATTTTATAACAGAAACTAAGAAACACTTTTTCTATCTGTCTCAAAAAAATGATAAAAATGTAGTTTGGGTACAGTGTTGTATGACCTCCCAATTGTCATTCAAAGTGTGACAGAGCTGAAAGCTGAAAATTGGCCTGGGCAGGAAGGGGGGTGAAAAAGCTCAGTAGGCAAGGGGTTAAATAGGCTCTGCCAGACCCAAGATGGCTGCTTGAGTCAAATGGGGCAACAGCATCCACTTGGATCCCTTCCCTAGTGACCCAGGAAACCATAGAGGAACCGAGTTCCTGCTGACTCCCTCCCCAGCTGCAGAGAGGCTGCGGTTGAGCACCACCTGCAGTAGAGAGAATAAACTGCACCTGCCTACAAGTCTGTGCTAAAGGTCAGTGGTACCCACTTGGAGTTTAGTCCTCCATATCCGTCCTCAGTCAGGGATCACTCTGTTTTTCCGGGTAGTGGTCTATGTTGCAAATTAGTGCTTAGTCTAGTTAGTTATGCTGTCCTGGAGATCAGCGATCTCTCTAAGCTGCAGCTCAGTGGTGAGTCTATGAAGTACATCAGTGATCAGTCTTTCTGGAAAGTGGTCAGTCCGTTCAGTAGTCAGTCTATATTGTAAGTTAGTGGTCTGCCAATGGTGCAAGTCAGTGGCTGGTCTATGAAGCTCGTCATTGCAGACCGGTGATCACTCATAGTCATTTTCTGTTCATGAAGTAATAAATACAAGACCAGACATCTTATGGAGTTTATTGGTGGTTCTTTACAAAGAGCCAGAAAACTGCAGTTGATAAAAATGAACAATACTGTCATGTACCTTTGGGTGGAGGCCGAAGTGATGAGAGGGTTTCCCCTTGCAGCTCTGGTCCGAGTACACCTGAGTGTGGGAACCGGGGCACAGGGCACAAAGAAGCACAGGTGCCGGTAATCAGGTAGCAGGCAGTGGTGGCGTCTGGACAGTAGTCAGCAGCAGTGCAGGAACATCAGAAGAGAGCCAAGGAAGGCACCCAAGAACTGGACCTTGGAAGCTTGGCACAGAGGCTGCGAGGACACACAGTCAGAGATAGATGCAGGTACCCGTTAGAATCAGGGAAATGGTCAAGCTAGGGTCACCATGGATGGACAGTAAGAATGTAGTCAGCAGCCTAGTTAGAGTCATACACGAAGAGCAGGAGAAGCATAGTCAGGCGGCAGGTACTTACCAGGAAGACAGCAGAGTGGTTAGAGGCAAGCTAAAGTCAGAGTCCAGAATTCACAAAGCAAGGTCAGAAGCAGGCAACGTGAGATCAGACAGCAAGAGCAGGAACACAGGTCATGGGCAGCTGAAGAACATCCAGGAATGAGAACACATCTGGACCTCCTTTAAATAGGCATCTTGGTGCCATTCCTTGGATCGGATGTAAGCGGGCATGCACCAGCAATGCACGTGGACGTGCACGCCAATGAGCGATGGCAAACACAGATGCGCCGACTTGTCGGTGCATGTTGGTTACTGGCCCAGGCTTGTCTGTATGCTGGGACATGTGTACAAGAATAAGCATTAGCTGTTGCATTAGCTGTACGAGTATTGGTCCCCTGACCGGGTCTACTGACAAGTTAATGGAGGGCTGGGTTATCACTAACGGCTCAGTTGACAATCTTCACAGATAGAAAGTACTCCTATGTCTTAGACAAATGAGATGGTTCCTTCAGAGAATCATTCACATAATTATGATGAGTACAAATGATATAAGTAACTGACCTAAATAAATAAATATGAGAAAACTTGACTTCAAATCTTCTTCTTTTCATTGAAGGTTTTTCCGGCAGAACAACATTCCGATACCAGCGCAGCGTGACAGAGTCTATTTTGACCCCTCCAGCCCGAAGTCCATCCTATTTTCCTGGTTTCCAGAAAAGAGACTCATTCAGTGGCCCTTCTTCTAGCACACCTCCAGCATGTTCTCCTGCCTTCATCTTCTCCAAGGCCCCACTGCCAGGCACATCTACAAAGATGGACTCTTTACCTTCCTTTATACCCCCTCCAATTTCCACCAAGCGAGGCTCTCCATCACAAGTAAAAGAGAACATATCTCCTCAGAGCTCCATATCGCCTCCTTGGAGCTCCATATCTTCTCCTAAAAGCTCCATATCTCCTCCTCTGAGCACCATACCCCCTTCTCAGGGCTCTATATTTACTCCTATGAGCACCATATCTCCTCCTCAGAGCTCCACATCACCTCCTTGGAGCTCCATACCTCCTCCTCAGAGCTCCATACCTCCTCTTCAGAGCTCCATATCTCCTCTTCAGAGCACCATGCTGCCTCCTCAGAGCTCCATATCTCCTCTTCAGAGCACCATAATGCCTCCTCAGAGCTCCATATCTCCTCATCTGAGTACTATATCTCCACAAAAATATATGTATGATGTACCCCACAGGGCCGAATATGTAACACTAACATCAGAGGAGCCTCTACAACAAGGCATGGACATCAAAGCTCAGACGAGACCTCCAGCACTTAACATTCCACAATCTACAAACTTTGACACTCCAGATGCTACAAACACAAAGATACCTGGTGATGTATACAGAGCAGAGTTTGTGCCCGTTGATAGTCTGAACACATCTGAGGATCTTGTGGACCAAGGGCACAGTCCAAAGTCACTGAGGAGCTACCACACACCTGAAGGACCACCAGCAGCAATAAAGGCTACGGTCTCCATCTCCAGTCCTGTATCAGAAATTGCATTTGCAAGTGTCACACCAGTTACCGATGCAAAGATTTCCACCACACCACTCAGCACTGAGGCACCAGGACTCGAATCTCTATTAAGTGCAAAAGCTATTGGGCCATCCTTTGCACCACAGGAACCAGTTTTAGCTGCACAAGCTTATTCCACTTCTGCTGCTTCCATTGACCAAAGATTATTACCATCTCCACCTGTTTCTGTTACTGCAGGAAAACTCCCAGAAACAAAATCAAACATTTACTCAATAAGCAGCTATGAATCACATGCTTCCTCTGAGACCAATGTTGAGGGTCTACCGCCTTCTCCTTTGGCTGATTCGCCAATAACATTAGAAGGCAAAACTCCATTTTCATCTTCTTTGAGGTCTATATTACAGTATGTTGCTCCTCCTCCGTATACACCTTTTAGTGCAAGAACAACGGATTCTTTTACTGTAAAGGCACCAGCATTTGGAAAATCTCTGAATACCAGGTCGGCTTCCATCTCTACCGGGACTTTGCCTGGGATTTCGTCCACCAATGTTCCAAACTTAGAGACTTTAACTGTAAATTCTAACCAACTTAAACCTAAAACTCTACATTGTATTGAGACACAGGAACATAACGCCTCCCGTCTTTCAGACTACCCACCACAATCTCAGATCAAAGTCACCAATGAGACAGCTGATATACAACCAGTGGACTTGGCACTAGCATCTTCTTCTTTGGCCACTGTCAGCCAACCTGAATCTCAACCTGAGTGTAAAGCAGAGGTTCCAACAGTAGACAGTTTACCTAGAGAAACAAGCTTATCCACTTCTCAGATGGAACTCTACAAAGACCAGATCAAAGTTTCCTCCAGCAACTTGCCTGAAGCTAAAGCTGAACCCATTTATAATCAAATTGAAGTATCATCAGCAGAAAATTTTCCTTTATCGCTAACTGAACCCATTAATATAGCATTTAAGATTCCCTCAGCGGAGACGGTATCTGTTATCAACTTACCTGAACCTCAAGTTGAAGCTGATGTTCCACTCACTGAAGTTTTACCTTTATCAGCCTCTCTTCCTACCAACAACCCACCTGAATTTCAAGCCAAGCCGAGTGAAAAACAAACAGATGTTTCTCCAGTAGAATCCTTACCTGTGGTGGCCTCTCTTTGCAACATATTGCCTGAACCTCAGGAGGAACTCAGTGAAAAACAACTTAAGGTTTCTCCAGTGCAATCCTTACCTATGGTGTCCTCTCTATCCAGCATCTTACCTGAATCTAAAGATGAACTTAGCGAAAAACAACTTAGGGTTTCTCCAGTAGAATCCTTACCTGTGGTGGCTTCTCTTTGCACTATCTTACCTGAACCTCAGGAGGAACTCCGTGAAAAACAAACTGAGGTTTCTCCTGTGGAATCTTTACCTGTAGTGGCCTCTCTTTCCAACATCTTACCTGAATCTCAAGATAGAGTGAATGAAAAACAATCTGAAGTTTCTCCAGCAGATTATTCACCTGTGGTAGCCTCTATATGCATCACCTTACCTGAACCTGAAGAGGAACTCAGTGAAAAACAAACTGAGGTTTCCCAAGGGGAACCTCTACCAGATGTGGCCTCTCTTTCCAGCATCGTTCCTGAATCTCAAGATAAACTCAGTGAAAAACAAATGGAGGTTACCCCAGTGGAATCCTTACCTGTAGTGGCCCCTCTTTCTGGCATTGTACCTGAATCTCAACATGAACTCATTGAAAAACAAACTGAAGTTTCTCCAGAAGACTTCTTACCTGTGGTGGCCTCTCTTTGTACCATCTTACCTGAACCTCAAGAAGAACTCTGTGAAAAACTAACTGAGGTTTCTCCAGTGGCCCCTTTTTCTAGCATCTTATCTGAATCTCAAGAAGAACAAATTAAAAAACAAACTGAGGTTTCCCCAGAGGAACCTCTTCCTGTGGTGGCCTCTCTTTCCAGCATCGTAGCTGAATCTCAAGATAAACTCGGTGAAAAACAAATGGAGGTTTCCCCAGTGGAACCCTTACCTGTAGTGGCCCCTCTTTCTGGCATTGTACCTGAATCTCAACATGAACTCATTGAAAAACAAACAGAAGTTCCTCCAGAAGACTTCTTACCTGTGGTGGCCTCTCTTTGCACCATCTTACCTGAACCTCAAGAGGATCTCTGTGAAAAACTAACTGAGGTTTCTCCAGTGGCCCCTTTTTCTGGCATCGTATCTGAATCTCAAGAAGAACCAATTAAAAAACAAACTGAGGTTTCTCCAGTGGAGTCTTTACCTGAGGCAGCCTCTCTATCCAGAATCTTACCTGAGTCTCAAGCTGAACCAAGTGATTTCCAAACTAGCCTTCCAATACTACCTACCTTACCTATGGCTACTTCTCCTCCCATCAATAGCTTACAAGGAAACCAAGCTGAACACATAGAAAAAGAACTTGGAATTCCACCTACAGAAACTTTTCCTGCAAGTGCTTCACTTTGTACTACCATTCGTCTTGAATCTCAAACTGATGATATTGGCAACCAGACTGAAGGTCTGCCGGCGGAAACTGTTTCCATGGGCGTGTCTTCCTTTTTACAGTCTGTACCCAGCTGTAATCAAACTGACCTTTCATCAGTCGAGACAAAACCTATACCTGAAAACCTTCCCATTGGCGGTTTCAATAATTCTCAATTTAATGACTTTGTTAGTGGCGCTCAGTTAGTTACATTTCCTGTGTCTGTGTCTCTCCCCACTGAAAGGTCACCAGGATCTGAAGATACCAAATACCAATCTGATGTTCCATCATTTGAGGTCATACAGGAAACCGTATCTCTTTCCATTGAAAGGTCACCAGAATCTGAACATACTGAATACCAATCTGACGTTCCATCAGTTGAGGCCATACATGAACCTGTATCTCTTTCCACTGAAAATTCACTAAAACTTGAACAAAAACTAAGCAATGATCAGGATCAGGTTCTTCAACCTCAGACTTCACCAGTCTCTTTTACCCTTCCCAAATCTGAACCCGGTATTAATCAAACTAAGGTTTCAAATAATGCAGCCATGCAATTGGCAGACTTCCTCTACACGGACAGTGCACCTACTTCCCAAGCCAAGGACAATATTAATGAAAGTAAGGTTTCAGCTGATGCAGCCATGCAATTGGCTGACTTCCTCTACACTGGGAGCTCAGCCAGGCCCCAAGCTAAGGACAATATTAATCAAATTGAAGTTCCTCAATTACCTGAATACACCATTCTACATTCTGATAGTTCTACAGGAAGCCAGAACGATCAGATGACCACATTAACTGATTGTAAGTCTGTATTGGCCACTATTCCCCATATCAGCTCAAAAGAATTACAAGAAGAGCCCTGTAAGATCCAAACTGAAGTTCCATCAAGTCAATCTTTGCCTCTGCCTGCTTCTCTTCCCCTCAATGGCTCTCTAGACTCTCAAGCAAAACCCATTAAGGAACAAATTGGTGAACCACCTCTTCAGTATTTACCTGTCACTGCCTCTCTCACTGCTAATATTTCATGCCAATCTCTTGGTGAGGTTAATCAAAGTGAGCTTCCTGGACCTGAGACTTTACCTGTGTCTGCCTTTATTACCACTGACATGGTGTCAGAACCTCAAGCTGACACAAACGATAGACAACCTGAGATTCTATTATCTGACATTGTTGTTTCTCTTGAATCTCAGGGTGAAATCTCCGATACGCCAACTGAGGTTACACCACTTCAAACCTTACCTATTACAGACTCCCTATCCACCAACAGCTTACTGGAAGCTCAAACTGAACCAGAAGATGACAGAACTGAAGTTCCACAAGTTCGGTCCTCACCCGAGGCCACCATACTTTTTCCTGACAGTTCATTCAGGTCTGAAGATGAAGCTAGCCAAATTGAGGTTCCGGTGCCTTTATCTTTGCCTGTCTCCCTTCCCATTGAGAGTTCTTCTGAGTCCAGTGTCAGTAAACCAGAGGAAGATATACCTGTGTCCTCCCTTCCTGTCTGTAGCTTACCTGAACCTCTCAGACAAATTAGGGATACTAAAACTGAGCTTCTAACAACTGAGGGTAAAAATGAATTTCCCTCATTTCCTCCTGTCATCCCAGCTGAAGTTCAAGCTGAGCCCTATGATGGACCATCTGAGGTTCTGCCAACTGAGAATATAACTGAATCTACTCCACTTCCTACCATCACCCAGCCTGAACTTTGCCCTGAAACCAATGAATATCCCTCACAATTTCCACCGATTGTAAGTTTTCCTGGTTCCAGCTCTCTTGCCCCTGATCAATTACCTGAATATCCAGCAGCATCCAGTCTTGAAAATCCAGAAGTTCTAAAACCTGACACATTTATTGCATGCATGGCCCTTTGCACAGATGAATCAGCTGAATCTAATATAGAAGAAAATTGTAGCCAACCATCAACCGAAACTTCATTTTTACCTACTTCATTGCCATCCAATAGCTCGTCTGAATGGTCATCTGAACTCAGCCAGGTGCCACCAGCTGACCCTACATCTCTCACATGGTTAGGTGACAACCCTTCTACATCTCTGAACGATACCTTCAATGCAGCCTCGTCAGTGGATTCTTCGCTGCTTTCTGCTTCCTTTCCCACTGACAGCTCAGTCAAATTTGCAGCTGATCCCAATGGAAATGTAATAGAAGTTGAATCTCTGCCAGTGTGCTCCTCTCTTCTTGGTGACGGCTCATCTGAATTTTTTCTCCCACCAACTGACATCCCATGTGTTGATGAGGCAGGGGTTCTAGAGGCACCTTTACTTTGTGATTCACTGCCAGCTTCCAGTTTAAACCTGTTTGGGGACCCTCATCCTGGAAGCCCGCCAGTCATTGGTAGCCTGATTGAACCTTATCATACAGAGGAAGCTTCTGGGCCTGAGATGGAGGCCATTTCTACAATGGAACACAGCACAGATAAAGTCATTGTACATGACATTTTGCCCATCAATAACTTGCCGGCGGAAGAGAGTCAAACTCCAAAAGCTTTGTCTCCGTGCAATACAGACTTGGTGAATTCCAGTGATAGCTCAGCATTCGTTGACCATAAACACTCAACATTAATTCCAACAGAAAATGCTCTGCAGACCACAGAGAATAATATTGCAGACAACAACAACACGCTTCCCTCCGAAGTTGTTCTGTGACCTTCACATAGCAAGTTGTAAGACGTCCTCAGCTGTCACAGAGGTGAGTGACCATGTGGGAACATCCTGGCCTGGGGCACTTAGCTATACAGTAATACCATATGAAAGGGTTCTGTCAGGTACCTACGATGTGTCCATCTGAATGCTTGGTGGTCAACAGAGGCCAGGTCCCCCGTTTTTTCAAGTGGTTGAAAGGTATTGGGCTGGTGGTGTGGTCTTCTCTCTGTGTCCGCCTGTTGAAACTCTTGTTTCGTTTTGTTGTTTGTGGTGTCTTTCTTGGTATCTACTTTTGATGTTGTTCCTTTTCTCTTCTCTGGGTCCTGCTGTCCACCTGTCCTAGGAGTGCTTATAGTTCTACATCTAGCAAGATTTGGTAGTCATGGACCATATAGAGACAAACTGAGTATCATAAAACAGTTCTTTATTTGAACACATTAAAACAATACAAAAAAAAAAAAAGTAAAAAAAAAGCTCTCTGCTTAGAGTAGTGGTGCTGCCGGGGGCTGGATGCGGCCCTTTGCTTGCCTTTTTTCCAGCCCTTCATGGACACCAACAATTGAGCACTATTCCTCCCGCTGACACCAACAATGGGACACTTTTCCTCCCACTGACACCAACAATAGGATAAAATTACTTCCACTAACACCAACAATTGAGCACTATTCCTCCCCCTAATACCAAAGATAAGGCATTGCCCCCTAAAATCGGAAGAACAGTAAACCGGCCCTTTGTTTAAAAAGTTTGGAGACCCCTGGCTTAGAGGTTCACATATAATGTATAGATTCCAACACATTTCGTATGTAGACTCGACACGTTTCGAATGATCTTCTTCAGGAGAACATGTGAAAGGATCAATACACTGGAACTCAAAGTCGGTCCTTAACCTCTTGGCGCAGAGTGCACACAAATATGCGGCCTCTTGGTGGCTGGGCCTTGGCGCCGAGCTACCGCATATTTGCGAGCAATATCCCTGACAGTGCTGTGCCGGAACAGTGACCGGCAGCTCACGTAAAGTTCCCGATCATGTGACCACCGTGACAGTCAATCACAGCAGTCACGTGGTCATAAGTCGCGCTCCGCCTCCTGGCATAGCAAAACCCTTAAAGGGCCGGCGGCAGCCGGTGCCAAGGGGTTAAAAGAAAAAATAAAACAATGCAGTCCACCAGAATTCATATCATGTGAGCGTTTTACTATAGAGGTATATCCTGATACACCAAACTGGAAACCACTGACTCCCAGGTGGAGGCACTTGCATATATCCAAAGGAAAGATCATCTAATGCAGCCCTCAAACATTCCACTTGCCTGCTTGCATTTTGCTAGTGGATTTTGAGGGCTGGCGAGCTATGGCTGCCTGGGAGCGAGGGGGGCGAGCACCGCCGGTAGCCTGGGTTGAAGGGGAGTCCTTCTCCCAGCGATCGCGGAGGGGAAGAGAGAGAGCCGCCCAGGTGATCAGAGCGCAGGGAATACAGAGATAACAGCTTTCATTTCACATTGCCGCGTTCCCCGCCTCTCGCTGTCAGATACAGCCCCTCCTCCTGGTCCCGGGACTTTGATAAACAGATCACCCGTCCAATCCCGGGATGGGCGATCTGTCAATCAAAGTTCCCCGGCCAGGGGGGCGGGGCTGTATATGACGTTGAACGATGGGAACACAGCAATGTGAAATGAAAGGTGTTATCGCTGTGTTCCCTGCGCTGCGCTCTGATCATCCGGGCGGCCCTTCTGTTTCTCTCCTCCCCTGCACAGGTAGGCTGCATGGTGGGCACAGGCTGCATGGTGGGCACAGGCTGCATGGTGGGAGGAGGCTGCATTGTTGGACACAGGCTGCATGGTGGGCACAGGCTGCATAGGTGGACACAGGCTGCATGGTGGGCACAGGCTGCATTGGTAGGCACTAGGGATGAGCCGAACACCCCCCTGTTCGGTTCGCACCAGAACATGCGAACAGGAAAAAAGTTCGCTCGAACACGCGAACACCGTTAAAGTCTATGGGACACGAACATGAATAATCAAAAGTGCTAATTTTAAAGGCTTATATGCAAGTTATTGTCATAAAAAGTGTTTGGGGACCCGGGTCCTGCCCCAGGGGACATGGATCAATGCAAAAAAAAGTTTTAAAAACGGCCGTTTTTTCAGGAGCAGTGATTTTAATGATGCTTAAAGTCAAACAATAAAAGTGTAATATCCCTTTAAATTTCGTACCTGGGGGGTGTCTATAGTATGCCTGTAAAGGGGCGCATGTTTCCTGTGTTTAGAACAGTCTGACAGCAAAATGACATTTGGAAGGAAAAAACACATTTAAAACTACCCGCGGCTATTGCATTGCCGACAATACACATAGAAGTTCATTGATAAAAACGGCATGGGAATTCCCCACAGGGGAACCCCGAACCAAAATTTTAAAAAAAAATGACGTGGGGGGGTCCCCCTAAATTCCATACCAGGCCCTTCAGGTCTGGTATGGATTTTAAGGGGAACCCCGCGCCAAAAAAAAAAAAAAAAACGGCGTGGGGTCCCCCCAAAAATCCATACCAGACCCTTATCCGAGCACACAACCTGGCAGGCCGCAGGAAAAGAGGGGGGGACGAGAGTGCGGCCCCCCCCCCCTCCTGAACCGTACCAGGCCACATGCCCTCAACATTGGGAGGGTGCTTTGGGGTAGCCCCCCAAAACACCTTGTCCCCATGTTGATGAGGACAAGGGCCTCATCCCCACAACCGTGGCCGGTGGTTGTGGGGGTCTGCGGGCGGGGGGCTTATCGGAATCTGGAAGCCCCCTTTAACAAGGGGACCCCCAGATCCCGGCCCCCCCCCTGTGTGAAATGGTAAGGGGGTACTTACCCCTACCATTTCACTAAAAAACTGTCAAAATAGTTAAAAATGACAAGAGACAGTTTTTGACAATTCCTTTATTTAAATGCTTCTTCTTTCTTCTATCTTCCTTCATCTTCTGGTTCTTCTGGCTCTTCTGGTTCTGGCTGGTTCTGGCTGCATGGGGGTAAGAGGCTGCATGGTTGGCACAGGCTGCATAGGTGGGCATAGGCTGCGTTGGTGGGCACAGGCTGCATTGGTGGATACAGGCTGCATGTTTGGCACAGGCTGCATGGTGGACACAGGCTGCATGGTGGGCATAGGCTGCATAGGTGGACACAGGCTGCGTTGGTGGGCACAGGCTGCATGGTGGGTACAGGCTGCATGGTGGGCACAGGCTGCATGGTGGGCATAGGCTGCATAGGTGGACACAGGCTGTGTTGGTGGGCACAGGCTGCATGGTGGGCACAGGCTGCATGGTGGTAAGAGGCTGCATGGTTGGCACAGGCTGCATTGGTAGACACAGGCTGCATGGTGGGCACAGGCTGCATTGGTGGACACAGGCTGTATTGGTGGGCTCAGGCAGGCTGCATTGGTGGGCACAGGCAGGTTGCATTGGTGGGCACGAATAAAGTTGTTGTTGTTGATATTTATTTTTATAACTTAATTCTGCATAAAACATTTAAGGGTCATTTCATGAGATAATTTATGAGGGTGTGATTAGGGGTGGGGGTTGGGTGGGGCAACTGGTGGTGTGTAACCCTTGAGGCCTGGCTAGTAGCTCAGGACTTGAAATTTTGAGCCCTGATCTAATGGTCACAATCTTCTACACGATCCTCTACTAATGGTCACAATCTTCTACACGATCTTCTACTAATGGTCACAATCTTCTACACGATCTTCTACTAATGTGGTGACTCTTCCCGACAACCCGGTGGTGTGGTTGTAGGGGTCTGCGGGTGGGGGGGCTTATCGGAATCTGGAAGCCCCCTTTAACAAGGGGGCCCCCAGATACTGCCCCCCCTATGTAAATCATACCCATTTAACAAAAAGTGTCAAAAAGTAAGAAACACGGGAAACTGTTTTTGACAAATGCTTTATTAAAAAAAAAAAAATATTGCCCCTTGATCCATCACGACGCCCACCGACCCAAAAAATGGCAAAAAACGCTTTGCCATCTAAGAGGCTACCATCCGGCTGCCCTCTCTTCGACTTTGACAGCTCTTATACAGGCCAGGGTCGGGCCACCCGGTTATGTCACCCGGTAGCACCGCCCCCTTCTGACGTCACGAAAATGAATCAACAAAACTAATTTAGTGGATTTCAATGAAATTCGTTACTATTTCATTCGGCAATTCTGATACATCCAAATGTCCGAATAACCAAATATTTGTCCAAATTTGTATTACGACTGAAACGAATTGCACACGTCTAGTAATACACCTGGCTCCTGTCTGTTCCCAGTTTGCCTGGACTTTGTTACCTTCCTTTGCCTGATACTCCCAATCCCGCTACTTCTACCTCTGACTTGTTGGATTCCTTGGATCTGATTTTTTGCCTGACCTGACCTTGCTAGTAAACAGCCTACTGAGGCCTTCGCTGTGTTATTTACTAAGTCCATGTTCCGCCATCTGGTTTTGATGTTTGGATCTTATTACCTCCTAACGATGACTCTTGGCTACTCCACTCTGCAGTCCCATGACCCTAAAGTCTTGTTACTGGGTAAAGAGCTCCCGCTAAGACCAGATATTCCAGTGTCCATGTTCCTGGGGGCACCCAAGTACCAGTGTACTCATATAAAGTATCCTAGAAAGCTGGCAAGTTCCTGTTCCTGTATTCTTGGCTCTTTCTCCTAGTTAGTATTACTTCTGGCTCCTGTATGTTCTCAGTTTGCCTGAACTCTGTTACCTTTCTTTGCCTGATACTCCCAATCCTGCTACTTCTATCTCTGACCTGTTGGATTCCTTGGATCTGATTTCTTGCCTGAACTGACCTTGCTAGTAAACCACCTGCCGAGACCTTGGCTATGTTATTTACCAAGTCCATGTTCCACCGTCTGGTTTTGAAGTTTGGATTTCATTACCTCCTAATGATAACTCTTGGCTATTCCACTCTACAATCCCATAATCTTAGAGCCTTGTTACTGGGGAAAGGCCTCCTGCTAAGACCAGATAAGCCAGTGTCCATGTTCCTGGGGGCACCCAAGTACCAGTGTACCAATATAAAGTATCAAGCAAGTTCCTGTTCCTGTATTATTGGCTCTTTCTCCTAGTATTACTCTCGGCTCCTATCTGTTCTCGGTATGTCTGAACTCTGTTACCTTCCGTTGCCTGATACTCCTGATCCTGCTACTTCTACCTCTGACCTGTTGGATTTCTTGGATCTGATTTCTTGCCTGACCTGACCTGACCTGACCTTGCTAGTAAACCATCTGGCGAGACCTTGTCTATGTTAGTTACCAAGTCCATGTTCCACCATCTGGTTTTGATGTTTGGATCTCCTTACCTCCTAATGATGACCCTTAGCTACTCCACTCTACAATCCCATAATCTTAGAGCCTTATTACTGGGGAAAGGCCTCCTGCTAAGACCAGATAATCCAGTGTCCATGTTCCTGGGGGCACCCAAGTACCAGTGTACCCATATAAAGTATCCTAGAAAGCTGGCTGCTAAAGGCGGTGATGTATGGCCCCATGGTGGTCATCTGGTCCTAACAGAGACCTGACTCTTACAGTCTGCTACCTTTCATTCATAGAGAAGTTGGGTCATATAGTCCAACGCTGTTTTTATCTGGTTACCCCTTGTAAAAGAAACATCAACATCTACACTTATCAAACGGCTTTGTCTGAGGTTTCAGCCGGCCAAAGCAAGCCTCCAGATGCGATGCTAGTTTAGCTAACCCATAGTGCTCTAAACATCCCTTGTAAAATGTTAAAAAAAAAAAAAATATATATATATATATATATATATATATATATATATATAACATTTTTTTTTCTTATTTTTTGTGTTTATTCCTATGATTAGATCCACCTAGTGGTCAAAATGCAGTATTTTCCTGAAGTATCTCAATCATGAAAATACCGAATTATGGACATTAGATGGAGCTGATGATAGGAAATAAACATATTGACCCTGGTAAACTTTAGGTTCCGCTCCAGATAATCATTTTTAAACTCCCGGTGACTTTTTCCACCTCCAAGCACCGTCCCTTGGTCCCACCCCTACCCACCTCCCAGTATCTCCCAATTTAGAGAAAACAGAACTAAGTATCATTTTATACTTGGCATCTGGCAACAGACCACCCCCCCACCCCCAGCAATAATAGATCCTCCAGTGACAATAGCCCCACCCCAGCAATAATAGATCCTCTGAAAACAATAGCCCCTCCAGCAACAATATACACACTCAGCAACAACAGATTCTCTGGGAACAATACCCTCCAGCAACAGGAGACCCCCCTGTTGCAATAGATCCCCCAACAACAACAGACTCCACTGCAAGAAAATACCCTCAAAGCAACAATAGAACTACCCCAGGAACAATAGATCTCCCAGCAGCCAGTAACAATAGATCCCTCCCTCAACATTAGATACCCCCATGCTGGAGGTGCTGGTTCTAGTTTTAGAATGTTTGATGTGATATGGGTGTCCTTTATTTATAAGTGATGGTGACCTCAGATCTTTTTTTTTCTTCCTCAGGTATCAAGCACTGGCCAGGTGACTGTCCTGTCCACAGTGAAAAGACTGACCTGAGAATCCTCCAGATACTGTCACACTGCATTACTTCCTCAATCATACTGACACCGGGGGTGGGGGGGGGGGGGGGGTTGTCTTCAACAGTCCAGGACACTATATGCAGGTGCCAATCCATCTTGTGAACCTAAAGACATTTCTCTTTCTTTTTATTGAGTAATGAGATTACATCATCAGTTAGAGGAAACCTCCCATCGTCATGTCCATCCCAAGGACTTTGCCATCAGACCTGCTCAGCCATCATTGACGTTACCAGAAAAGGACATGTCCCACTTTCTAATCCTTGATGTGTTATTATCTTCAGATGTTCATACACATGGTTAAGAAGAGTCTATGTTCTTGTTCTACACAGCCACCAAGGAGAGGAGGTCTACTTGTACTCACAGATGAAAGAACGTTCTTCCACAATCCCAACAATAAGACATAATTACCAATCAGTGAGAGACTTCCAAGACCTTCCCAACTGTCAGTGAGAAAATATTGTTTTACTTCCGTCAATGAGGAACTCATTCATTGATAGACAATGAGACAAAAATGGTAATTTATATGGTGTGAAGAACCTAAATTTGCAGCACTTTCTCTCCCTCCCCCTCTTTCTCCCTCTCCCCTCTCTATTGATGTGCTTTTATACATATGGCGGTGGTGGCATAATGGAAATTTGTTGTGGGCTGGAGATGGCTGTAATATTTGGCAGGGCTCTTTGACTGATATAGGATAGGAGCCTTTACCATACTGGATATGTGAGGCTCCCTTATTGACCTTTGCGGGTAGTGATAGGTGTGTGTTGTGCAGTTTTCGGGAAAGCAAATAGTTCTTTACAGCTCAGAAAGGTCTAGGAATTACATAGTTCTGTATTTCTGTCCCAGGGCAGCTCATAGGAAGGCAGAAATATTTGTGCACTCTTCGTTATGACGAAGGTTACAGTCTGTGTTGGGTGGAATAAAAAAGACATAGACTGAAAATGAAGGTGTCGAGAAAGGCTCAGCTCATGTTAACTGAGAAAGAAACGGTAAAGGTTGCAAACACTAAAGATGGAGTTACTGAAGTGTCTGAAAGTTGTACTATAAGATGATATTTGAGGAAGGATGCAAAGCACTTTAGTTTGTAAGTGCATCACTATGGAAGGGTGGAGAAGTGCTAAGAGAACAGGCTGAGAGCATTTATGTGGGTTTTGGGATGTGTAGTCATGGCCTGCTAAGGAAAGTGTGACTGTGACCAAGTTTTTGTGGACTTTATGTAATGGACTCTAATAGTTTTCTTCTCATCCATCAGTAGAAGTCTGCAGATATTGTTCTTCATTGAGAGAGTCTTTCATGTCCCGCTCCTCTGGGGAAGAACATTGTCTCTTTCTGTTCCAGAGTGGGAGAACATTGTCTCTTCCTTCTTTTGAGTAGAGCATTGTCTCTTTCTGCTCCTGGGTGGGAGACCATGGTCTTTTCCTTCTTCTGAGTTGGAGAACATTAACTCTTCCTTCTTCTGAGTTAGAAAACATTGGGGTTTATTTACTAAAGCTGGAGAGTGCAAAATCGGTCTCACTTCTGCATAGAAACCAACCAGCTTCCAGGTTTTCTTGCCAAAGCTTAATTGAACAAGCTGGGGTTAGCAGATGATTGGTTTCTCTGCAGAAGTGAAACTGATTTTGCACCCTCCAGCCTTATTAAATTAACCCTAACGTCTCTTCCTTCTTTTGAGTAGGAGAAAATTGGCTCTTTCTTCCTTTGAGTTGGAGAACATTGTCTCTTCCTTTTTTTTTTTTAATTCTTTATTTAGTTTCTTCCTTCTTCTGAGTAGGAGAACATTGTCTCTTATTTCTTCTGAGTTGGAGAACATTGTTTTTTCCTTCTTCTGAGTTGGAGAACATTGTCTCCTTTTGAGTTGGAGAACATTGTCTTTTCCTTCTTCTGAGTAGGATAAAATTGTCTCGTCCTTCTTTTGAATAGAATAACATTGTCTCTTCCTTCTGAGTAGGAGAGCATTATCTCTTTTTTTTCTTCTGAGTAGGAGAACATTGTCTCTTTCTGCTCCCGAAGGGGAGAACATTGTCTTCTGTACATAAATAGTAGGTCATCACCATATCTCACTATCCATCAATAGGATAGGAGCCATTGATAACATATTGGTAGGATATTTTCAGCAATAGGTAAACACCGTCACGTCTTATTCATCTCTAGAAAAATCTATTTTCAATAATGAGTGAGGACAGCTGAGTCTTCTGGCCCCTGGAGATCAAACGAAAGGAATAACTCAGGAATGCAGAGCTTGACTCAACAGCGTCTTAATTTGTATGAAGTGTTTAGACAAATGAAGGAAATATGATTCCCTGTTTATACAGAGTCACTATTAATGTGGAGTCTTGTGTTAGTGTCCGTGGATCACACACCATTGTATTTTATGTCATTTCTCACACCTCGGCAGGTTAGCAACATCACAAGTCTGTGTGGCTGGTTCACACTAAGGATTGTTATGGATGTGTTGGGTTCCACCTTCTGTTGCACATATATGTATATTTTAACCTGTCACAGTAAATGTATAATATAATAATATAGATTATTAAACACACAAATGGTATCAAGGCTTGCATTGTCTTCTTCTTGGTGGTGGTGACTTTGTTGTGATGGTGGGATGTCTTATGGTAAAGTAAAAGTACACCATTTTTTGATTGGACCCAGTGCTTGGACACCCAAGGCAAAGATGTCCCCCAAAGCTGGGACAGATGGTGCTTGCAAGTCTGCACATAAAGTGCTAGACAGGGTTTAAATAATGACTGCCGCTCTCCATTGGTCCCAAAGTTACCTCATATTGGTCTACAGAGGACCAAACAGGAAGAGGAGAGGAATGGGGTCAAAGATGTCAAAGTCCACCTTGCCCCCCCCCCCCCAAGCTAGGACAGATGGTGCTTGCCAGTCTTCACGTACAGTGGATGCAAAAGAGTTAAAAAATGACAACCGTTGTCCATTAGTCCCAAAGTTTACCTCGTTTTGGTCTACAGAGGACCAAAGATAATGAGGAGAGGAATGGGGATGGGGGCAAAGATGTCAAAATCCACCCCCCACCGCACCTCCAAGCTTGGACAGATCGTGCTTGCAAGTCTTCACATACATTGGCTGGAACAGGGTTTAAAAATGACAGCCACTCTCCATTGGTCCCAAAGTTACCTTGTATTGGTCTACAGAGGACCAAACAGGATGAGGACAGGAATGGGGATGGGAGGTTGTAGCATGGTTAAACCAGGGATTTGCAAATACCAGGAGCCAGATAGCTGATGCTCCTTCAACATTATTTTTGAGGTTTTTTTTAGTTGTCTTCAGAAGAAAAGATCCAGCTGGCTCTTGAATTTTATAATAATTTCTCCATCCTTGGGTTAATGTCATTTAGTTCTAAAGCACATGTGAAAACAGACCACGATAAATGCTTACTGGTCCCCGTTCAGGCTAACAAGGTCAGATTAATTGGATGCCGCTGACTAGTGAGGGTGCAGGCTGGGGAAAGGTTCGTCCAGACTCAAAGCATGCTGTAGAGGTAAAAAGAGATAGCCTGGCCTCCGCAGTGGCTAGCAGGTAAGCAGGGCGAAACACGTTGGGGGCATGGCTTGGATCACTTGAGCTGAGACTGCTTTTACGTAACCACTCTGGCTGGGTGAAGTGTGCAGTGGCCGGGCTATCTCTTCCTATAAAGGTGCCAAGTGTTGCAAGATGGTGTTTTCATGCAATCACCGAAGGCTACTAAACTGTAAACGCCTCTATCTGAGTTTACCCCATCAGTGCCGGCATCTTACACCCACTTTATTTCAGGACATTTTCCAGTTTTCAGCGCTGTTGTCAGGAATCAGCAGCAGGGATGGCCAGATCTGCGTGGCTACACTCAGGAGACCGGGACCAGACTGGGTATGCTTTAAGTGGAATTTACGGTGAAATAAACTCCATCCAAACAGCACCAAAAATGAAAAGATAAGTGAGCCAAAAAAAAAAAAAATCAGGGACAGCACCTGTCACGTACCTGGCTGGGGAGCCCGAGATGATGAGGGTGGCCTCTTGCACAATTCCCTGTCCAAGAACCCCTGGTAGTGGGAGACAGGGACTGCTAGGGCAGTGGAAGGGTGCAGGTGCCTGGAAGCTGTAGCTTGGAGACACAGGAGTTCTTCCAGTGGTGGTGTGGAGCCTTGTTCAGCGGGAGCCAGGCAGACTGGTACAGAATCAGGATCGCACCAATGCTAGTCCTTCCTAGTCTTGGTCTATGCTTATGACTCTGCACATGCGCATTTAGAATTAGCACTTGCTGAACGGGAGTTGGCAGCTGCTGAATGGAGAAAAAAAAAAAACACAAAGAATTTTTTGCCTGTGGGACTTTAAATGAAGTGTCCATGGTGATCACATATAAATAGAAAGAGTATATAAGTAACAAGATTTATTGGAATAAATATCATCCAGTACAGGTCATAGACATAGGTGACAGTTACATAAGAACAGCAACATGATAAAATGGTCCTAAAGACATAACCATCATGACATAACATCAAAGTATAAAAAGTACAGATATACATGATACATCTCTAACCCGACGCGTTTCGCGAGCTCTCCTCGCTTCATCAGGGGCTGATGTGTATATCTGATGTCTGTAATAACAAGTAAAAATGTATTGAAGTATGGTTTGTAGTAGGACAACAACATGAAGTCAGAGCTAGTAATCCGATACCTACTTGTCAGGCACTTAAACCCCAAAGAGGGCGGCCCCAGGCAGGGGGCGGCGGGAATGCATCTCCCCCGGGAGCTGAGGGGGAGGAGACCACGACGCGGAGGTCCAGGATCAGGCACAGGGCAGGCATGGCGCGTGAATGGAGAAAAGAGAAATGGACCCGACTGTCACCCATAATAGTTGAAGAGCGTACTCACTGTAATAAAGTATAACAAAAATGTATCTGTATCTAAGATAGTGCTGCTGAATGGAGACGAGCATTTACTGAACGGGAAGGAGCGCCTGCTGCACGAGATGTAAAAATAAAATCGTGTAAGGGATCCACTTTCCAAATATTGGAATTACAACGTGTGTTAGTTCGCACCGACTCGTCCAGTGGACGGGATACCTCCAGAGCTATAGGGGATCAATGTAAAAACAACAGTGATGAGACATAGAGATGTCTCCAAAAGGATAGCAAATACGAGGATCAACCACGGTGTATCAAAAAATAAAAAAATAAAACTTTATTCATAAATCGGCAAAAGAGTTAAACCACTAGGGGTGAAATTTACACCTTACTAGTGAAAACAACACCCCCCCCCCGTGCATCCAATTAAAAACACATACAAAAATTGTCAACGTTGTCACAATATGGCGCCACACACATGCATGATCAGCATGGAAAGGCTGGCACTATTTGGGTGACTTAGAATACTGGACTGTCTACACCTAGCATGTCCATGAATAGGGCCTGTGCAATAATAGTATAGATAGATTCGGTTAGACAGGTATATAAGTCACTCCTGATGGTATGGCACAGAAATAGGGAATCCTGGACCGGCTATGGTGGTTTTGTATATCAGCATATGAATTTGCCAATATCCGTGCAATACGGGGAGAGAGATTCTCTCAATTTCCAGAGGGAGGTTCAATCCAATCCTAGGTGAAGGTGGCTGTTGGTATAGAGATGCTGTAAATGCCCCTAAAAATCTCCGCAGTTCAGCAAATAAATGGTACAGCATATCACAAAAAGCTCAGATGAAGAGTATGTCAAGGACGGGATAAATAGATTTTGCCCACGGGCTCTCACCACTCCGTGGTAATAAGCTGAAATGAAGGTGGCATATAATCCATCTGCCTTCGTGGATGCTGCAGTCAGCGTTTCCTGGTGGCTCCTTGAAATATATACCCGTAGTGTTGCGTCGGCTCGGTGTCTGGTAACAGCTAGACGGTCAGACGTAGATAGGTCGGGTCAGGAAGTCCGTAAGTTAGCGTGCCGTGAGCTCGTCCAGTTGATCCAATGCGGGAGGGGCGGCTCGAGATTGCACGCACCTGTTGGAGCGCAGGGTAGGGGTGGCGCTGCCTACGTCATCCTGCACAAGATCCCTGACAGTACCTGACTAATAACCAACAAACAGAAAGCCTAAATAATTAGATTCAATATATAGAAGATGGGGAACACAGAAAAACATGGGAGATGGGATCAGAAACAAGGGGGAGCAGGTACAAGGCAGCAGGATACAGGGCAGGAGCAAGATCAGGAGCAAGACCAGGATCAATGGCAAAGAGAAAACTGGCAGCAGCAAAACACTGAAGCAAGAGAGAAATGTAGAGGAGGAACTAAATACCCTCCCAGCGGCCAGCTGTATCCACTAATCAGTCTCCACCTGTTGCTGTCTGCTGGGAAGGTATTTAGTTCCCCCTCTTCATTTCTCTCTCGCTCCAGTGTTTTGCTGCTGTCGGATTCTGTTTGCCATTGATCCTGAGAGACACCCACTGGTGGACACTGGAACTACAACATTCTGCTCTGGGAAGCACAGCGCCACCAGCAGGTGACACAGGTCCTGACAGCTGTGATAGTTTGACAATTACGAACCATACCACACGGTACACAAATTATTATTATTCTTGTTTTTCGAGACATCAAATTTTCCTTTAGTGGTATTTAGTAAGCACTGTGGTTTTATTCTTTTATACATTCTGTTATAAAACATATCAAACAAAAATGCCACAAAAGTATGAATCCCCTCAAATGACCCCTCTTAATAAAGTCGACCCCCCCCCCCAAGGTGATCTTATTTCACCTTAACAATTTTTCAGAAATGAAGAAACATTTCAATATTGAGGGGCAGGGGCGACCCGTCCATTAAGGGCCGCTGCCACCCCCTATTCATGTGTCCGTCCCCTTTCAGGAAGCACATGAATTACAGCGGCGAGGGTGTTTTTTTTTTTTAAGCACCTGATTAGAGCCAGAGGCTTTAATAGGCTTCAAAATAGGGTGGGCTCCGGTCACAGAGCATTGCGCTTGGGGCCCATTATTCTAAAACTGAATCGCCTCTCCGCCAATCAGTAAGCGCGGGTCTGATACCCATTTCTCGATTGGCTGAAAGGACAGGCGATCCTATTGGACGCCTAGGAGGAAGAGGGAGATGCACGGCGGAAGCCGCCGTAGGTCACAGAAGGAGGAAGAAGGAAAGCTACCGCTCGCCGGACACGCTACCCGCCTGCCCGCTTCCTAGATGGGGTAAGTGCAGGACTTTGCTGTCCCAACCGTCCTCCGGGGGGAGGGTGTTGCCGCCGACCGACCGGGGAGTGGTTGTTTGCCGCCCCCCCCAAAGAAAAAACCACCAGCCTCCATTGTTGAGGGGCTAAAAAACACCAGCGTCCACTGTTGAGGGGGCTAAGGTGCACTTAGCCTATAAAATTCACCCACCGAAGCCAAGTGCAAGTCTTTTATTGTTGGTTGAAGAACGTCCCCAGAAAAATGAAATTGCATTGTAATGTAATGGCTTAAAACACACCAAAACAATCCCACCATCATTGGCGGTAAATGGCACTTTAAACCCTTTTCCCATCACAGGGATCACAAGGGATAGCGCCGCTCTGATTGGTTCCGTGCCTTTAGCCTATGATCTCTGCTGTCTAATGACGGTGGGATCCTAGGCATTGCTTGCATACCGGCAGTAAACAAAAGGACATTCTTAAATGTCCACTTAGAACGATCGCCTTCCCTCAATGTGTTTTTTTTTGCTATGTCTGCTCACTTCCTGTCCTGGTGATACAATGGGAATTGAGAGGAAATCTCTCCAAAGTGAGGGGAAATCCCTTTGTCACCAGAACAAGTGTCCTCATTGCAAGATTTCCCCTCTATTGAAGTTCTGGTGAAAGATCTTAAAATGACCCCCCCAGAGACCGCCCAGTTCTACATGTAGATCCCAAAACAACCTCAAAAGACCACCCGGGTCTTTATGTAGATCGTGAAGTGACCCCAAGAGACCACCTGGGCCTACATGTAGATCCTGAAATGACCCCCAGAGACCACCTGGGCCTACATGTAGATCCTGAAATGACCCCCAGAGACCACCTGGGTCTACATGTAGATCTAGGAATTACCCACAGAGGCCACTATATGTAGATCCAGGAATGACCTGCACAGACCAACAGAGCCTACATATAGATCCAGGAATGAATCCTAGTGACCAACAAGGCCTACATGTAGATCAAGGACTGATTTCCAGAGACCACCTGGGCCTACAGGTAGATCTAGCTCTGAGGAAGGGGGTGTTCCCCCCGAAACACATCAGCTTTATACCCGTTGATGTGATATGGCATATGTGTCCGCACTGCTCAACATTGTGTGGTTTTATGGCTCATTGATAATTGCCACTTTGTGAGTACCCACTTTTTACAGATTTTTTTATTAAATAAATGATTTTTGATAATGCACTAGGTGCGTGTGCCTGTTTTGTTTTGTTTTTGCAGTATCTATCGGATTACCCCATCTGAGGAGGCCAGCCTAGTCCCCGAATACTGTTGTGCTTGCTGCTTTTTACCACAGTATAGATCCAGGAATGGCCCACAGAGACCACCCTGGTCTACATGTAGATCATGACCCCTAGAGACCACCCGGGTCTACATGTTGATCTAAGAATGACCACTAGAGACCACCCAGGTCTACATGTAGTCTCAAGAATGACCCCTAGAGACCACCCCGCCTATGGTAGATCTAGGAAAGACCCCCAGAGACCACCATGGTCTTCATGTAGATTCAAGAATGACCTCCAGAGACCAACATGTCGATTCAGGAATGACCCCTGAGACCACCTGGTCCTACACATAGATCCAGGACTGATCACCAGAGACCATCCATACCCACATGTAGATCCAGGAATGACCCCCCAGAGACCACCCAGGTCTACATGAAGATCCAGGAATGACCCCCAAAGACGAACAGAGGCTACATGTAGATCCAGAAATGACCTCTAGAGGCCACCTGGTTCTACATGTAGATCAGTGATGGCTAACCTTGGCACCCCAGATGTTTTGGAACTACATTTCCCATGATGCTCAACTACACTGCAGAGTGCATGAGCATCATGGGAAATGTAATTCCAAAACATCTGGGGTGCCAAGGTTCACCATCACTGATGTAGATCCTGGAGTGATCCCCTCAGAGACCACCCAGGTTTATACGTAGATCCTGGAATGACCCCCCAGAGACCACCCAGGACCAAGTTTCAGGTTCCAGCTTCTACCTAGATGTAGAAGAGTTCATAGTGACTCACTGACTATCTTTAACCTTGTTCTAGAGAAGTCCTGGAGCCAGGCTGAGTTCTCAGACATGCCACTGTCAGGGTTCTTTCAAACGTTGAGGTTTTCCTGGTTTACTTACTAAGGCCGGACAAAGCGCAATGACGGTATGTGAGGTAACTGGGGAGGGGCCAATTGATTCACACAGATTCAGACTGAATGCTCACAAACTCAGAAGATCATGACAACTGTCTAGCACACCCAACTCTTTAATGGCTCCTCCTACTTCCTTCCCAAAATCCTTTATGTCCTTTCACCTTTCCCTCCTCTAATTGGGAGGAGTCATTATTCAACAGAACATAAGAAGCTTTGCAGGGGACCTCCTACCATCCTGAGTAGACAGGAGCTGAACACAGACACTCAGCGCTGCTCAATCTCTTCATCGATCATTGTGGTCCTCATTAGGTGTATGACTGGTTCTCACTCATCATTATCCTCCTGAGTTCCCGGGTCTGTACACCCGCTGTGCCCATTATAAGGGGTTCTCACCATCCCTGTGCTGAGTTCCCGGGTCTGTACACCCGCTGTGCCCATTATGAGAGGTTCCCACCATCCCTGTGCTGAGTATCCTGGGTCTGTACACCCGCTGTACCCATTATGAGGGGTTCTCACCATCCCTGTGCTGAGTTCCCGGGTCTGTACACCCGCTGTGCCCATTATGAGGAGTTCCCACCATCCCTGTGCTGAGTTCCTGGGTCTGTACACCCGCTGTGCCCATTATGAGAGGTTCCCCCCATCCCTGTGCTGAGTTCCCGGGTCTGTACACCCGCTGTGCCCATTATGAGGGGTTCCCACCATCCCTGTGCTGAGTTCCCGGGTCTGTACACCCGCTGTGCCCATTATGAGGGGTTCTCACCATCCCTGTGCTGAGTTCCCGGGTCTGTACACCCACTGTGCCCATTATGAGGGGTTCTCACCATCCCTGTGCTGAGTTCCCAGGTCTGTACACCCGCTGTGCTCATTATGAGGGGTTCCCACCATCCCTGTGCTGAGTTCCCAGGTCTGTACACCCGCTGTGCCCATTATGAGAGGTTCTCACCATCCCTGTGCTGAGTTCCCGGGTCTGTACACCCGCTGTGCCCATTATGAGGGGTTCTCACCATCCCTGTGCTGAGTTCCCGGGTCTGTACACCCGCTGTGCCCATTATGAGGGGTTCTCACCATCCCTGTGCTGAGTTCCCAGGTCTGTACACCCGCTGTGCCCATTATGAGGGGTTCCCACCATCCCTGTGCTGAGTTCCCAGGTCTGTACACCCACTGTGCCCATTATGAGGGGTTCCCACCATCCCTGTGCTGAGTTCCCGGGTCTGTACACCCGCTGTGCCCATTATGAGGGGTTCTCACCATCCCTGTGCTGAGTTCCCGGGTCTGTACACCCGCTGTGCCCATTATGAGGGGTTCTCACCATCCCTGTGCTGAGTTCCCGGGTCTGTACACCCGCTGTGCCCATTATGAGGGGTTCCCCCCATCCCTGTGCTGAGTTCCCGGGTCTGTACACCCGCTGTGCCCATTATGAGGGGTTCTCACCATCCCTGTGCTGAGTTCTCAGGTCTGTACACCCGCTGTGCCCATTATGAGGGGTTCACACCATCCTTGTGCTGAGTTCCTGGGTCTGTACACCCGCTGTGCCCATTATGAGGGGTTCACACCATCCTTGTGCTGAGTTCTCAGGTCTGTACACCCGCTGTGCCCATTATGAGGGGTTCACACCATCCTTGTGCTGAGTTCCTGGGTCTGTACACCCGCTGTGCCCATTATGAGGAGTTCCCACCATCCCTGTGCTGAGTTCTTGGTTCTGTACACCCGCTGTGCCCATTATGAGGAGTTCCCACCATCCCTGTGCTGAGTTCCCGGGTCTGTACACCCGCTGTGCCCATTATGAGGGGTTTTCACCATCCCTGTGCTGAGTTCCCGGGTCTGTACATCCGCTGTGCCCATTATGAGGGGTTCCCACCATCCCTGTGCTGAGTTCCCGGGTCTGTACACCCGCTGTGTCCATTATGAGGGGTTCTCACCATCCCTGTGCTGAGTTCCCGGGTCTGTACACCCGCTGTGCCCATTATGAGGGGTTCCCACCATCCCTGTGCTGAGTTCCCGGGTCTGTACACCCGCTCTGCCCATTATGAGGGGTTCCCACCATCCCTGTGCTGAGTTCCTGGGTCTGTACACCCGCTGTGCCCATTATGAGGGGTTCCCACCATCCCTGTGCTGAGTTCCTGGGTCTGTACACCCGCTGTGCCCATTATGAGGGGTTCCCACCATCCTTGTGCTGAGTTCCCGGGTCTGTACACCCGCTCTGCCCATTATGAGGGGTTCCCACCATCCCTGTGCTGAGTTCCTGGGTCTGTACACCCGCTGTGCCCATTATGAGGGGTTCCCACCATCCCTGTGCTGAGTTCCTGGGTCTGTACACCCGCTGTGCCCATTATGAGGGGTTCCCACCATCCCTGTGCTGAGTTCCCGGGTCTGTACACCCGCTGTGCCCATTATGAGGGGTTCCCCCCATCCCTGTGCTGAGTTCCCGGGTCTGTACACCCGCTGTGCCCATTATGAGGGGTTCCCACCATCCCTGTGCTGAGTTCCCGGGTCTGTACACCCGCTGTGCCCATTATGAGGGGTTCCCCCCATCCCTGTGCTGAGTTCCCGGGTCTGTACACCCGTTGTGCCCATTATGAGGGGTTCTCACCATCCCTGTGCTGAGTTCCCGGGTCTGTACACCCGCTGTGCCCATTATGAGGGGTTCCCACCATCCCTGTGCTGAGTTCCCAGGTCTGTACACCCGCTGTGCCCATTATGAGGGGTTCCCCCCATCCCTGTGCTGAGTTCCCGAGTCTGTACACCCGCTGTGCCCATTATGAGGGGTTCTCTCCATCCCTGTGCTGAGTTCCCGGGTCTGTACACCCGCTGTGCCCATTATGAGGGGTTCCCACCATCCCTGTGCTGAGTTCCCGGGTCTGTACACCCGCTGTGCCCATTATGAGGGGTTCTCACCATCCCTGTGCTGAGTTCCCAGGTCTGTACACCCGCTGTGCCCATTATGAGGGGTTCCCACCATCCCTGTGCTGAGTTCCCGGGTCTGTACACCCGCTGTGCCCATTATGAGGGGTTCCCCCCATCCCTGTGCTGAGTTCCCGAGTCTGTACACCCGCTGTGCCCATTATGAGGGGTTCTCACCATCCCTGTGCTGAGTTCCCGGGTCTGTACACCCGCTGTGCCCATTATGAGGGGTTCCCACCATCCCTGTGCTGAGTTCCCGGGTCTGTACACCCGCTGTGCCCATTATGAGGGGTTCTCACCATCCCTGTGCTGAGTTCCCGGGTCTGTACACCCGCTGTGTCCATTATGAGGGGTTCCCACCATCCCTGTGCTGAGGGGGATGGGGGTAAAGGTGAGAATTATGGGATGGAGATGTATTAGAAGTCGGGTCACATGGCAGGGCTCCTTCTAGAACTATAATATGACTTTTGGTGAAGTCAGGTTGTCATGGCAGTAGAGACCATAGAGCTTCCATTGATGGCCTCTTCTCACTACTAGTTTTCCTGGCTGTGTCTGCCTACAATAAACAAACATGTAGTATATGAAAGTCGGCCATGAATACTCTGCTAAGACTAACAGATCTGTAACTCAAGAAAATAACAATCTTCTAATGAAGTCAGATGTCTGATAGGTTAAAGGTTGTCATTGCCATCATCCCGAAAATGCCAGCTTCCTGGCTGCATCCGGGTTCAGTAGGTCTGGGTCAGAGGCCAGAAACAAGCATGCAGCCAGTGAAGTCAGTCCTATCTATATGAGTCTATGTCTTACTTTGAGCATTGTGGAATATGGGGAATGAGAGGTGAGATTTTCTATCGGTGACCTCTTTATATCCATCATTAGAGATTAGAGAGAGATATAGAAGGCCCAGCCCAGGAAGGGTTAATGGCCTGATTGAGCTCATTGGTTGGCGGGTGTGATAAATAGGTGGGTGAGGGGCGATTGTACTGTGTGTTCTGCTGGGTGAGTAGATTGGATTTTAGGGATCTGGGGGATTATGACTGTATGGTGAATGGGTTTTTGGGATCATAGGGTGGTAGGGGAATGGTAACATGCAAACATTGGTGCAGCTTGAGGTGGTGGAGAGCTGGGGGTTCTGGGATTGTAGGGTTTGGGATTCTGGGGGGGGTGGGGGTGGAGTTGTTGGGATTGTAGGGTGCTGGGGTATGGCATTCTAAAGTGGTGGGGATCTGGAGGGGGGGGGGGGGGGGGTGTTGGGACTATAGGGGAATGGTAACATGCAAACACTGGTGCTGTTTGAGGTGGTGGCGAGCTGGAGGATTAGAAGGTATTGTGGGGATCTGGAGGGGGGTTGAAGTTGTTTGGGATTGTATTGTGGTGGGGATCTGGGATTATAGGGTGGTGGTGGTTTGTTAGGATTGTAGGTAGTGGGGATCTGGAGGAGGGAGGGGCTTGGATTTGGAGCGAGGGGGTGGGCTGTTGGGATTGTGGTGGGGATCCAAAGGAGGGGGTGGGCTGTTGGGATTGTGGTGGGGATCCGAAGGAGGGGGTGGGCTGTTGGGATTGTGATGGGGATCCGAAGGAGGTGGTGGGGATCCGAAGGAGGTGGTGGGGATCTTGAGGAGGGTGGGGCTTGGATTTGTAGGGTGGTGGGCTGTTGGGATTGTAGGGTGGTGGGGATCTGGAGCGGGGGGGATTTAAAATTGTTGGGATTGTAGGGTGGTGGTTTGTTGGGCTCTGGGGGGGGGGGGGGGGGTGAAGTTGTTGGGATTGTGGTGGGGATCTGAAGGGGGGGGTGGGCTGTTGGGATTGTAGGGTGGTGGGGATCTGGGAGGGGGGTGTAAGTTGTTGGTATTGGGTGGTTGGGATCTGAAGGAGGGGATGGGCTGTTGGGATTGTAGGTGGTGGAGAGCTGGGGGATTAGGAGCAAGTGTGAAGCTGGGGGGTTCTGGGATTGTAGGGTGCAAGGTTTGGGATTGTAAGGTGGTGGTGATCAGGAGGGGGGGGAGGATTGAGTTGTAGGGTGGTGGGGATCAGCAGGGGGGGGGGGGGAGGTGAGTTGTAGGGTGGTGGGGTTTGGGATTGTAAGGTGGTGTGGATCAGCAGGGGGGGGTTGAGTTGTAGGGTGGTGTGGATCAGCGGGGGGGGGGGGTTGAGTTGTAGGGTGGTGTGGATCAGCGGGGGGGGGGGGTTGAGTTGTAGGGTGGTGTGGATCAGCGGGGGGGGGGGGTTGAGTTGTAGGGTGGTGGGGATCAGCGGGGGGGGGGGGTTGAGTTGTAGGGTGGTGGGGATCAGCGGGGGGGGGGGTTGAGTTGTAGGGTGGTGGGGATCAGCAGGGGGGGGGGTTGAGTTGTAGGGTGGTGGGGATCAGCAGGGGGGGGGGTTGAGTTGTAGGGTGGTGGGGATCAGCAGGGGGGGGGGTTGAGTTGTAGGGTGGTGGGGATCAGCAGGGGGGGGGGGTTGAGTTGTAGGGTGGTGGGGATCAGCAGGGGGGGGGGTTGAGTTGTAGGGTGGTGGGGATCAGCAGGGGGGGGGGTTGAGTTGTAGGGTGGTGGGGATCAGCAGGGGGGGGGGTTGAGTTGTAGGGTGGTGGGGATCAGCAGGGGGGGGGGTTGAGTTGTAGGGTGGTGGGGATCAGCAGGGGGGGGGGTTGAGTTGTAGGGTGGTGGGGATCAGCAGGGGGGGGGGGTTGAGTTGTAGGGTGGTGGGGATCAGCAGGGGGGGGGGGTTGAGTTGTAGGGTGGTGGGGATCAGCAGGGGGGGGGGTTGAGTTGTAGGGTGGTGGGGATCAGCAGGGGGGGGGGTTGAGTTGTAGGGTGGTGGGGATCAGCAGGGGGGGGGGTTGAGTTGTAGGGTGGTGGGGATCAGCAGGGGGGGGGGTTGAGTTGTAGGGTGGTGGGGATCAGCAGGGGGGGGGGTTGAGTTGTAGGGTGGTGGGGATCAGCAGGGGGGGGGGTTGAGTTGTAGGGTGGTGGGGATCAGCAGGGGGGGGGGTTGAGTTGTAGGGTGGTGGGGATCAGCAGGGGGGGGGGTTGAGTTGTAGGGTGGTGGGGATCAGCAGGGGGGGGGTTGAGTTGTAGGGTGGTGGGGATCAGCAGGGGGGGGGGTTGAGTTGCAGGGGGGGGGGTTGAGTTGCAGGGGGGGGGGTTGAGTTGTAGGGTGGTGTGGATCAGCAGGGGGGGGGTTGAGTTGTAGGGTGGTGGGGATCAGCAGGGGGGGGGTTGAGTTGCAGGGGGGGGGGTTGAGTTGTAGGGTGGTGTGGATCAGCAGGGGGGGGGTTGAGTTGTAGGGTGGTGGGGATCAGCGGGGGGGGTTGAGTTGTTGGGATTGTAGGGTGGTGGGGATCAGCGGGGGGGGTTGGGTTGTTGGGATTGTAGGGTGGTGGGGATCAGCGGGGGGGGGTTGGGTTGTTGGGATTGTAGGGTGGTGATCAGGAAGAGGGGTGGGGGGGGGAGGTAACATGCAAACACTGACGCTGTTTGAACATCATTGAGATATTTATAAAGGGTGGTGGGAGGTCCTCGGTCGTGGTCTGTGTTGGTTTTTTGAAGTCAAGATCTTTTTCAATCAACTACAGAAAATGATGATCAATCCCGCCAGAATCCCCATGTTGTCACTTCCTGTGAGAAACTGCTATCTCAGGGTTATCCTCTGTGGGGGGTGGAGCACACTAATGACATGCTGGTCTATTTTACGTATCAATCTATGCAATACCATTATAGACGATCTGTGTGGACTGTAAGGCCACTTGCTGAGTTTGCAGAATCCACAGGCAGCTTAACTCTTCACGAGAACACAAGTTTAAATCCAGCGTAGGTGAACGTCAGAGAAGTAGAAAAAGGCAATGACTATCCTAAGACCTGGCTCTACGGTGGGAAGTGAAGCTAAACTGCACAATAGACAGCCCAGGGGTGTCTCGCTATGGGATTTTCCACCTAACGCCATCAAGAGGGGAACAGAAGGACCTTCCAAAGGCATCAGATATCACTATTTGAAATGACATTACAACAAACACAAGACATGTTTTATAGTCCATGAATGTGGGTGACGTGTCCCCTAGACCTGGAATCATGTATAATATATATAGACACGTTTTCTAAACTCTGATGACATTTTCTGACTCCATAATGTTGTATTATCCATACCTCCCAACTGTCCCTGATTTGGAGCCATGTCCCTCTGTTCCCCCCTCATTTGTCCCTCATGTTGGTTTAATCCATATAATTGTATATAAAATGCACTTTTTATCTTTCAAATAGTATTTTCCAGCGCTAAACCTTTCATCCAATTTCTAAATTGCTGCATTTGTACATTTTAAAAGCCAATTTAAAGGAATAGTAGTGGTAAAAAAAAGCCCTTGTGTATTCAACTTTTTTTTTTTGGGGGGGTTAATTCTCTTTTGGGGGTGTGACAGGGGGCGTGTCCCATGCCTACATACATTTGCTGGTAGGTGTCCCTCATTCCCATCTCAAAATGTTGGGAGGTGTGTGTTGGCCCGTCCTCCCACCAAACAACCACATTAAATGTCCCAGATCAGATGGCAGCCTGGCATCGGAGCACCATAAAAGGTGGACATTACTAGTAGTCTCTCCTCTCACCACACAACCACAATAACATTCCCTGGATCAGAGCACCATAAAGGGGGGGGCACCACTAGTAATCCATCCTCTCATCAAATGACTCAAAGTCCTGGGTCAGGCCGGAGCCTGGCATAAAAGCAAGTACCTTACCCTTCCGATGGGGAGATGCTGTGTGGTAAAGCTGAGAGACTCAGGATGGGTAGAAGTACAAACCCTTTGGCAGGTATAGACTACCATGTTCCTATTTCATGTGTATTTAATAGTTTGCCTCAAGTTCAGTTTTTTTCCTAGTTCTGAATAGAAAGCCGGAGCTCCTCCTTTGTAGGTAGCATTTATTTGGATGGATTTTAGAGTTTTGTCCCAAGGTTATAGTGAAGATGACCCCGTATTCTTGTATCTGTTCTAGAGCCACGACTGTCCCGGAACCATGTTGCTCTATAAATCATGGGGTTCCCATGCTGTAGTGTTGGTGGTTACCCTTCTTTGTGACTTGGGTTCTGCCCAGTTTCCCCGCCAGTGTGCCACCCCGGAGGCCTTGGCTACCGGAGAGTGTTGTCCCGGCCTCTACCCTCAACAGTCTCCAGATCCCAGCGACATCTGTGGCGTCACCATGGGACGTGGCCTCTGTATGCCAATCACAGTGGACGCCAGGCCTCATGGATCCCAGTATAAAATGGAAGGACTGGACGACCGGGAGTACTGGCCCATTCGCTTCTTCAAAAAGGCTTGTCTGTGCAATGGCCGGTTCTACGGACACAACTGTGGCAGCTGCAAACCTGGATGGACGGGTGATGACTGTGATCAGCCCATTGTTGTTGGTGAGTAGAAGTAAAATACTAAACTTGCGTATTGCCATTTCATTTTTATCTAGTAATTACGGTTCTTGAGCTGATCAATAGATACATTAGATGTCATGTGCATGGCTAGAGGATCCCAGGCACACAATCTCAGGTGGTGGCTGTTTGTCCAGGATGGTACTCATTTGGATGGTGTAGATCAGGACTTCTCCAGACATGGTTGATCTCATAATTCAGACTAGACCTTAAGCTCTCCCGTTCTCAGAAGTCTTTATAAATCCTTAATCAAGATTTTGCTGGCTAGACATGTTCAGAGCTCTGGCTCCATGGCAATGGAGGTTCAAGTGGTATCTCTGTTCCAAGACAGAACATGGAAAGGTTCCGGTGTATACTTCCCTCCAGTCACCCAACACCTCCCATATGGGGGGGGAGACACAGCTGGTTTCCTCTTGGCCTACATCAGGGATTTGCAATTAGCGGACCTCCAGCTGTTGCAAAACTACAAGTCCCATCATGCCTCTGGGTGTCATGCTTGTGGCTGTCAGTGTCTTGCTATGCCTCATGGGACTTGTAGTTCTGGAACAGCTGGAGGTCCGCTAATTGCATATCCCTGGCCTACATCTTCAGGAACATCACTGAAGGGAGATCTGCTTCCTTCCAACCCCCAGGAATCCTTGTAACCTGTAGGCCCCAAAGGCCTATGAAGGCAGGTCCCACCATGGCTGTTGATATCTCAGAGTGAAAGCCCTGTGAGATGTCACCACCCTAGACCATCCTGATTCCCCATCAAACGTAACCAAGAATGATGCATCACTAGCACACCCTGCCAGAGCAAGCTCAAACAGGAATGATGAGCTGAGCGTTTGGTTCAAATGCAAGTTTGACCAAATGTTTAGGGTGTTTGTCATGGAGGAACAAGGTGGCTTCCTGCAGCTAAGGAAGCTGTGCACCCACCACATGCTTGGCAACCCCTCACATCACCTGGCCCATTCACCTCCCTGGCCAGGTATTGCCCCATGCTGAGAGCATGTGGTAATTGAGAGGAGTGGTGGAAATTTGTTACCCACCCCCAAGCCAGGCCATGCAGATTAAGGGTTTAGTATGGATTCCCCACAATGGTTTGGGGTTTTTTTTTTTTTTTTTTTTTTTTTTTTTTTTTCCCTGTAGTACATCTACAGACAGAATGACAGGCCTTTTGAAACTGCCAGTAAATGACATTTCACTGCCAGCTTGTTTTGCTTAAAAACTTTTTTTTTTTTCAAGGGTTAGGGCAAGGACACCCTTGTATAGTTGCATTTTCAAATGGCAGATTCGAGACCTCAGGAGGACAGCCGTACAAGGAAAGGCCCCAGCAAGGCACCACTTCTGCATGTGCAGGATTGCTGTCTCCTATGGCACAGTACTTAAACAGTTCCTAACTCAAAGTAACAGTTCTCTCAGCTGTACTACAACTTCTCCTTGTAGTTTTTCAGCCCCTTAAGCTCCCGGTCTCTCACTGGACCCTCTGATTCACTGACTCTTAATCCCATGAGCTCCTCAAGGCTTTTGTGGTGGCATCACCCACTCTTCCCTGCTGGGTTCCTAGCTTGGCACTTCGGTTACCTTCACCCCTGACCACTCAGTCCCCAGCTTGACACACAAAGCTGCTCCTGCAAGTGTCACCTCCGCTGGTTGGGTCCCTGACTTGATCACTGCCTGAAGTTTCCCGATTCTCCACCGTGCCCGTTCTGTGAGAATACTGCTCTGGTACTTTCTTCAGTTACTCACTGTGGTCCCTGGTAAAGGTGGTTGGTGCCTTAGTGGCGACAGCTTCCCTCCTACCTCTGACCATGACAGGTTCTTCGGCCAGCAGAACCATCACTTTTGGTTGGTCTGCAAGCCTCAGTCCCAACTCTGATGCCCTCTCACTTCTGGATAGGCCCTCACACAGCTTGGCAGCCTAATGCCCCAGGGATGGGCCCAATCTCCGGGCCTAACAGCCCGGGGCAGACAAGTCCACCCAGACGGCAGTCTGGGTGGCACACAAGAACTTTGATCACCTGACCTCACCCAAAATATATATAGGCTTTCCCAGCAGGCCAAGGGATCCAACAAAACCCCTGCCCATTGACTGCGATTCCCCATAACCTGACCTTAAGTTGTTCTTCTCAAACTAATACCTCCAAGTGCCTGGCAGAAGAGGAAAGTACAACTTGGGGAGAAGTCAATGGATCCCTAGTAATAACTACAGTAGCTACTTCTGACAAGGAATTTGGTGAGGAGCTCCCTGACTAAACCCCAGGGTGCTACACATGCATCAAAAGCATGCCAATTCAGCAGGGACTGCTGGGCTCTGCCCGTAAGTTTCAATCTTGGGCATGGCCTGGAAATCCTGGCACATAACAGGCTTTCACTTGTATGAGATAAGTGTACAACACGCAATCATTTTTTCTCCCCTCGTCTTTCAGGACAGCACCTGGAGAGAGCGCAGCTCCACCCACTTTTCCCAGGAAACACTGCAGTCAGTTTTTTCTTTAAAGACCGGACACTTCCACCATGGCCTCAGTTGTAGTGTTTCCTCCGCCATGGTGGAAGCGCTGCAGGGAACCAGGGGTGTGCTGCGCTGTCTCCAGGTGGAGAGAGTTGGGGCATACCGGTATTCTGTTTTGTTTTTTGTGGCAGGCCAGCCCAGCTTCCTCCCTTCACGTGCGGGGGTTGCTCCGGCGTCCTCCTCTCTTCATACCCGGCGAGGGTCAGGCTGCGGGGGGTCCCAGTCCCTTTAGACCGGCGGCTGGCTTGGAAGGAGCGGCGTCTCCTCTTCAACCCCATTGCACAGCCTTCCGGGTTCCGGTGGCGAGCGCGTCACTACGGCCAGGGGCGGGACCTCCAGCGGCGCGACGCGGCTTCCGGTTCCGGCCGCTGGAACGCAGGAGGGGAGGGCAGGTCTCTTCCGGCTGACGTCATTTCCGGCCCTCGCAGCGGCGTGTGGACCGGGAAAGTTTAAAAGACAAGCACCAAACGCCATTGCAAATCCTGTCAATATGGAGGAGGAACAATCGGTGGTGGCAGGAGCAGGAGCCACACAAGTCAGCCAGGCCCAGGTAAGCGGGGACAGCGTGTCTCTGTAACTTACTCGATGGGCATGTTTTAGTTCCCTCTTTTGGTAAATGTTTAAAGAGCCTGCAGCATTCTTCCTGGGTATTGAAGCAGGAAGTAAATGTGTTTAAGATTGTGAAGTAAATCTGTGGGGGGATTTACTGGCTGAGTGAAGGAGGGGGGTTAAAGTGTTAGCTCTCCACTCTTTTTCAGCATGGTGTTTATAGGTGTTTTCTGTTTGTGTATTTCAGAAGGCAAAAGCAAAGACCAAGCATTCGTCTTTTCCTGTTAAAAGAAAATGCCCATCTTGTAAAAATGTGCTTAAAGAGTCTTGGGCAAAGGTGTTATGCAAGGGGTGCATTGCAGACTTAGTTAAGGAGGAAACCACTCCTAGTGTACCTGTGGTTCAGCAGGACTTACTGAGCTCATTTAGAAAGGATTTGGCGGAGACCTTTGATTCATTTAAATCCTATCTTGACAAACGTCCAGCCGCAGGCAGCTCAGTACCTCGTTCCCAGTCTTCTGTTTCCGCATATAGGGGTGACAGTGACTCGGAGGAGGAAAATCGTAGCGTGGCTACGGAATCAGAGGAAGAAGCAGATGAAGAGAAAGAATCTTCTTCTTCTCGATATAAGTTATCTCTAGAGGAGGTGGATGATCTACTAAAAACTATCCACACTACTCTTAATATTACAGAGGACAAGGCCCAGCTGTCGTTACACGATAAGATGTTTCAAGGCATGGGTGAGGTGAAACACAGGATGTTTCCGGTGCACAAGTTTCTGTCAGAAACAGTTAAAAGAGAATGGAAGGACCCAGAGAGGGCCCCCTTCTTTTCTAGATCCCTCAAACGCAGGTTTCCCTTTGAGGAAGATAGCGCACAGGTCTGGAACAAAAAACCTAGACTGGATGCGGCCTTCTCTCAGGTGTCGAGAAACACTGACCTCGCGTTTGAGGACATGGGTATCCTCAAGGACCCCATGGACAAGAGGGCGGACTCCCTGCTAAAGAAAGCCTGGGATTCCACCCTAGCAAATTTAAAGCCAGCTATGGCATCGACAGTGGTAGCCAGAAACCTGGAGCACTGGTTGGAACAGCTAAAGGGTCATATCGAGGCAGGTACACCTCGTAAGGATCTTTTGGAGACCTTACCAGTGCTTATGAAAGCCGTTGGATATATAGCAGATGCTTCGGCCGAATCAGTTAGGATGTCGGCCAGATCTTCTGCCCTAATCAACTCAACGCGCAGGGCTCTGTGGGTCAAGACTTGGACCGGGGACACAGCCTCTAAAGCCAAGTTATGCGGTTTACCCTTTGAGGGGGATTTGGTTTTTGGCCCAGGTCTTGAAGCCATTCTTGAGAGAACGGCTGACAAAAAGAAAGCCTTTCCCATTAAGAAAAAGGTGGTTCCTCAGGGCAACAAAAATTTTCGTCCTTTTCGGAAAACCACAGACTCAAAGGAGACAGGATATAAAAGACCTTGGAGGTCTCAGAGAGGCAGGGGCAAGTCAGGGGTACTCTTTCGCCCCCCTACCCCAAATACTAAGAGCCAGTGACGGTCCCCTGTCGGTGGGAGCAAGGTTACAAACCTTCTTCCCACAGTGGCAGAGGATAACAGACAGTCCGTTTATCCTAAAAACTATAAGGGAGGGTTACGGACTGGAGTTTGCCCAACCCCCTCCGGTTCGGTTTTATTTAACTCAGGCTCCCAGAGATCCGGAGAAGCTTACGGCTATGTCAGCAATTCTGCAGGAGTTAATTCAGCAGAAGGTGGTAGTAAATGTTCCCCCCAACGAGGTAGAACAGGGGTGCTATTCACATGTCTTCCTGGTGAAGAAACCTTCAGGCAAGTTCAGGTTGATCCTGAACTTGAAGATACTCAACAGAGCGGTCAGGTACAAAAGGTTCAAGATGGATACGATCTTTTCGGTAAAGGGTCTCCTGACCCCAGACTGCTTTATGGTATCCATAGACCTAAGAGATGCATATCTCCATGTGCCTATAGCACCAGCATCACAGAAGCACCTCAGATTTGCGATCAGGATAGGGGGATCTGTCCTACATCTGCAATTCAGAGCTCTCCCCTTCGGGCTGTCATCCTCTCCGAGGATATTTACAAAAATTCTGGCGGAGGCCTTAGCCCCTCTCAGAATAGAAGGAATTTCGATTGTCCCATATCTAGACGATCTGCTAATATTTGCCAAATCAAGGCACATATTGGAGAGAGATCTACAAAGGACGAGGAGGCATCTGGAGAGCCTAGGGTGGTTAATAAACGAGGAAAAATCGAACCTGATCCCATCACAGGCAATAACCTTTCTAGGTTACACTATCGACTCCATACAGGGAAAAATGTATCTCCCAGAGGAGAAGATAGTAAAGCTTCAGAACGCTGTAAAAAAGGCCCAGACAAACCTGCCAATTTCTATCAGGGCAGTGATGTCTGTTTTAGGGCTCCTTACTGCAGCAATACCTGCAGTACAGTGGGCACGGTTGCATGCAAGGGAACTTCAACAGACAATCTTGAAAAGTTGGTCTTATGGAGAGTCCCTAGAAAAGATGATAACGATATCTCCCCGAGTTCAGAGGAAGCTCTGGTGGTGGAGGAGCTACTCCAATCTGAACAAGGGCCTGCTCTGGTTTTTTCCCCAGGAGAGGAGATTAACAACAGATGCGAGTTCCTGGGGGTGGGGAGCCCACCTGGAAGGACAGATGGCTCAAGGCAATTGGACAAGAAGGGAAGCCAGGAGATCCTCCAATTGGAGGGAATTAAGGGCTATTCTCCTAGGGCTATGGGCTTTCGAGGAAATAGTCCGGGGGCATCATGTTCAGGTGCTATCAGACAATGCCACAGCAGTGGCATATGTTACAAGACAGGGGGGCACGAGAAGCAAGGTCTTGCTAGCCTTGTCAGTTCAGTTGCTATCCTGGGCGGAAGGCAACGTAAAGTCCCTAACAGCTGTACATCTAAAAGGAGAGCTGAATCTAGTGGCAGACTTTCTAAGCAGAGAAAGGATACTAGAGGCAGAATGGAGTCTGAACAAGGAGGTATTCCAGGAATTAACAGAGAAATGGGGAATTCCTCAGATAGACCTGTTCGCATCCCACAAGAATGCAAAGGTGAGAGCCTATTACTCGCTAAACAAGCAAGATCAGGCGAAAGGTTTGGATGCGCTGGCACAGCCATGGAACTTCCACTTGTGCTACGCCTTTCCCCCCTTTCAAATGATCCCTTGGGTGTTGAAAAAACTACAGCGAGAGACCACAAGTTTAATCCTAGTGGCTCCTTTTTGGCCCAAGAGACCCTGGTTTGCAACCATACAGAGATTGGCAGTGGAACCACATTGGGTTCTTCCACTTCGAAAGGATCTGCTATCCCAGGGACCCCTTCAGCATCCAAATGTCAATCAGCTCAGGCTGACAGGTTGGTTACTGAGGAGCAGTTGCTAAAGAGAAGGGGCTTCTCAGATAAGCTGGTATCAACCCTGTTAAATAGCCGAAAGAAGGTTACCAGGGGTATTTATTTTAAGACATGGAAGCGGTTTAATTCCTGGTGCATGACTAAAAAATGTTCACCACAGGAGTTGCCCTCAATTTTAGAGTTTCTCAATGAGGGTATGGAGATGGGGCTGGCAGCCAGTACCCTGAAGGTTCAGGTAGCTGCCTTGTCGGTGTTTCTTGAGAGAAAGTTATCTCAAGAACCATTTATAGTGAGATTTTTCAAAGCATTAGCCAGGCTTAGGCCGGTACCTTTCAAATCCTTTCCGAAATGGGATTTATCTCTGGTGCTACAAGGGTTGATCGGATCACCTTTTGAACCACCACAGGAAGCAACTTTAAAAGTATGGACGCTTAAACTGGTTCTTTTGGTGGCAGTTACCTCAGCCAGAAGAATTAGTGAGTTACAGGCTCTATCTATAATAGAACCCTTTTGTTTGATATTTTCGGACCGGGTAGTGCTGAAAACTGACCCGGGTTTTTTGCCAAAGGTCGCAACCTTTTTTCATAGGGCACAAGAGATAGTTTTACCTACTTTTTGTCCTACACCATCCAACTCTAAAGAGGAGGCTTTTCATACCCTGGATGTGAGGAGATGTTTACTCCATTATTTAGAGATTACGAGAGAGTTTAGGAAGACAAATTCTCTTTTTATTCTTTTTTCTGGACCACGCAAGGGTCATTGTGCTTCTAAAAGCACTATAGGCAGATGGCTTAGAATGGCGATCAGTGAAGCCTACAGGGCTGCAGGGGCTGATCCTCCCACAGGGGTAATGGCCCATTCAACAAGGGCAGTAGCAACGTCCTGGGCAGAAAGAGCGGGGGCTTCTCCAGGCCGGATCTGTAAAGCGGCCACGTGGACAAGTTTCTCCACCTTCACCCGCCACTACAGGTTGGACTTGCTATCAGCAGCGGATCAATCGTTTGGCAGGAAGGTCCTGCAGGCGGTGGTCCCACCCTAGAGTAAGTACTCTTTTATCATCTCCAGGTGCTGTCCTGAAAGACGAGGGGAGAAAAACCCTAGTTAGACTTACCGGTAACGGTATTTCTACGAGTCTTTCAGGACAGCACCGATGACCCGCCCTAAATGGTTTATAAAAATGTGGTGTTATTGCTATGTTCTGCTTATCTGATTTCAGCATGGCTGGAGGTACTCTATGAACAACTGAGGCCATGGTGGAAGTGTCCGGTCTTTAAAGAAAAAACTGACTGCAGTGTTTCCTGGGAAAAGTGGGTGGAGCTGCGCTCTCTCCAGGTGCTGTCCTGAAAGACTCGTAGAAATACCGTTACCGGTAAGTCTAACTAGGGTTTTTCACACACTTCAAGTTGAAGCCTTTGCATCTCTCGCTACCTCTATTTTGTGGGTGGAAAATGTAAGTCCTCAGCCTTTAGTTTTAAGAGACAGCCATCTATTCTTTCCTGGTATTCCATGGCTTTTGGGTTTCTCCAATACATGCCCTCCACAACGCACTAGTTGCTTTATGGACCCCTATGTCACTATAAGATGTAAGCCAACAGGGGGGACCAGAATGTGGTATGGGGAGGCAAGAATTGAGACATGCCTAGACCTGTCTAAAGCTGGCCATAGATTTATAGAATTCAACACTCAAACCAATTCTTAGGAAAATTTGTACAAATTCTCAACCTTCTCAGAAAATACATTTTTGAGATTCAAGATTGTTTGCTTTAACATTTTAGTTTTGGAATGAATGAACTTTACCAAACAAAACATACACCCTTTGAAGTTGGCTTGAGGAAACCTTTTCCATCCTGCACCTTCATTTTCCCACCACTGTAGTTGAAAATCACCATTGATTTGACATCCTACCATCTATGACCAGCTTAATACCTGAAACAGTTGGGGATCTTCATAGCTTAAACTTATTACTTCTGACCTTTTTGTGGTAATGGACCACCTTTTATTTAAATGGCTGCTTCAGGAGGGTTTCCACAAAGAATCGAGTAGTGCTGAAGGATTTGACAGTCCACTAGTAGCTGGTTAAGGCTAGAACATGTGCCCCCCCCCATTATGAACTGCACAGGTTTACATCAAACATGACCTATCTGTCATGGCAGGTTTACCATGTAGCCATAAATGCTTAACCCACAAATCAGACTTATGTGGCTTCCAATAAATGCCTGTGACAAATAAGCTTTCAATTCTTGTCTAGAAAGGAAAAATATTATGGCTTTGAATGAAACGGAGCGCCAGAATTTCATTGCTGCCCTCAACCTTGCGAAGAACACTGTCCACCCAGATTACGTCATCGCCACCAGACACTACAATCAGCTGATTAATCCAGAGAGTAACGTGACTAATTTCGAGAACATCTCCATTTATGACTACTTCGTCTGGACTCACTACTACAGTGTCAGCAAAACCTTCCTGGGCCCGAATCGGGGCAGTGCTGGAGGTGTTGACTTCTCTCATGAAGGTCCGGCCTTCCTCACATGGCACAGGTTCCATTTGCTGCAGCTTGAAAGAGACATTCAGGTAAACTTTAAAACTTTCTGGAAAGAGCAGAGAAATGTTACAAACTTGTCGAACTGTTTCTGCATTTAAGAAGCAAGGAAGGAGGCCCCCTCTCCATTGGATATCGCTCATTATACACTTTGATGTCATATGGGATGGGCACAAAGTATTTTTATTTATTGTGTGTATGAGTCCTAAGGTGGGTGAGCTTGTTTTTTCACCAGCTACTTGGGTCAAAAGCTCAACATTGGTGGTCCTGACGGAGGATGAAAGATGGGATTGCCTTGCAATTTTCCTCCATGGATGGGTCTATCATACAAGTTCATTCCAATTGCTCTCTGCTAAGGGGGTATGCCGTCTTCAGATATCTGATAAAAGTGGGTATTGAAATGCATTGTAAGATATTTGCCGGGACCACACCACGACCAGAATACCGAACAAGTGACACCAATGGATGTGGCTAGCTAAGGCACTGTCTACTGTGTCCCTACTGGGAAGACTTGCCTATTTCCTTACCAAGAGAAAATGTAGGTCAATCCATGGCACGGAGAGCAAACTTAGTTTGGAACAGCCTTCCTCAACTTTTCATAGTCAATTATCTACAACTCACAGTAGCTTACTCCAATGGTCAACTGGTCATAATGCTCCTTGCATTCATGGTAATTGGGAATAATCCCCCCCCCCCCCCCCCCTCCCCACAGAATCTTAAGTGGTGCCATTGATTATGCATGTGAGGCAGAAGCTGCTCATTGCTTGAGAAACTATAGGGTTTCATGGAACCCTGTTTGAGAGTCTGGGTTAGACATTTCCCTATTCCAAGCTAAAATGTTACATTTTGGTTGAAGTAGGTCTTTAAAAAAGGTTTTGCACCAACTATCCAAAAGTCCACCCAAAACTGAATTTAGTCCATGGTGCATATAACCCATTAGCTTAACTTGCCTTTGGTGGCAATGTCTTACTAAAATGAGCAAAATTGGCCTAATTTTTTTTTTTTTTTTGTGCTGATTTTCTTGGTGTAGAACTAGATTCAATCAGTGGCCCTAATGCTTGCTCTTTCCCCATTTTCTCATTTTTCAGAACCTTCTTAAAGATCCATCATTTTCCTTGCCCTACTGGAATTTTGCCATTGGTGGAAACCGATGTGATATCTGCACTGATGACCTGATGGGTGCGAGGAGCAATTTTGTAGGAAATCTGCTGAGCCCAAATTCGGTCTTCTCTCAATGGAGAGTTGTCTGTGAAGATGTAGAAGACTACGAGAGCCTCGGAACAATCTGCAACAGTGAGTAAATGGGGCATTATTGTCACAAATGCAACTGGGCATGCTCATGAGCAAGGTTGGCTCTGATGGTGGTGGTGGGGGGGGATGAGAACCTACCTTAGGCGGCATGACCTGAAATAACGCTGCATTAAACTGGTCATACGCTAGTAGAATCTTTGTTAGGAATTTTTAGTTTGGTTTTGGACCGGATTTGCAATTTTTCAATGGATGTGGAATATTCAAATACAACTTTTAAAATCCATATTTGAATTTCAGAAGATGACTATCCATTTTGTATTCAATTTGAAATTAGAATTTCGGAAGACTGCTGTAACGGATCCCCGTCGGACTCCGCTTGAGTGCTCCTGTCATACGCCGCTTCCTTCCAGTCTGAATATAGATATCAGAGATTCCAGCCGCTGACAACCACAAACAAGGCACTACTCGTTTGGTTGCTGAACATGAACTGTTTATTAGAACAAGAATACAGTCTATAGAGGTTTTCCTCCTCCCCCCTCCACTCATATTACTCTAACAAGACACCTGTATCTAGAAACATAAATTAACATGAGCTAATTAACTAGTCCCTTAAAGCAGCCGATGTGACTCCGTGACCTCCTGGCCATTGTTATGATCAGGATTTCACTACAGGTCAGACTTGTTTTCACCGAGCTTCACACTGTAGATACAGTAATGCCTCCGATTGTGAGTAACGCGGTTAACAAGCGTTTTACAATACAAGCTATTTTTTAAAAATCCTGACTCAAGTCTCGCAAAAGGAGCAGGATTCAAGCCTCTATGGTGTGCAGTACCGCATTTGGCTAGAGGTGCGGGGGTGCCGGTGACACTCGGAGATGCTCAGATGCACTTGGATTACAAGCATTCTCCTGGAACGGATTATGCTCATAATCCGAGGTTCCACTGTACATTATCAGAAGTATAAACACAGGACACCTTCTCAATGGCAGGAGCTCCAGTAGGAGACGGTCTGACTCCTACATTGTACAGAGGCCAATGTGATCAGCTCTTTCAATTAACATGTTGTGTTCAGAACCAAACAAACAATAGTCTTTATACTCCTGGGAGATATCGTGGCTAAATATTACTGTCCCATTTTAAGTAATCCAAACCACATTTTCTCAGTCACCCTGTGCCCCTAATGGACACAGGGTGACTTAGACAGACATAGGTGGTGCATGGGGAGCTGAAACAAGGGTTTCCCAACCTCTCCAAGGGATTCTGGGTTCCACAGGCCTCCCGTCACAACTGCTATATTCTATCTATTAAGCAGCTGAAGGACTCCTCTGTCATCTTTCACTTTTTTTTTTTATACCTTACTCTATTGCAATGTTTCCTGTTGAAATTTGTTACTATTGTGATTTGGAAATTCAGATCCATCTGAATCAAATTTCTTTCGCATGTCAATTCAGAACGAATGGCACATGTCTAGTGTGTATGGTAAGATTAAATCCTTAATTTCACAATCTTCAGGTACAGCTGGAGGACCAATCCAGAGGAATCCTGCAGGAAATGTGGCACAGCCCATGGTGCAAAGACTTCCCGAAATGGAAGAGGTTTTGCTTTGTCTGGAAGTAAATTTGTTTGACACGGCACCATTCTCTTCAAACTCTTCTGAAAGCTTCCGAAACACGATTGAAGGTACAGTACACCCAAAACTCTGGCATGATTTTCTAATATGAGCTGAGCTGATGCTCTCTAATGGTGGTTGCCAGATGTGGTCACTTGCATGCCTTTATGTGGCCCTTGGGGCACTATTCCCATTGGTTCAAGACCACCTTTTCTCTGACGGACATGAATGGTGGGGCACCATTCTTTCCACCTACACCAACAGTAGAGCATACTTCTCATTTATGACAATGGTGGGACCTTATTCCTTCCACTGGCACCAATGATGGGCCACAATGGAGGATGATTCTTGCCACTGACCCCAATGATGGGGAACAATTCCTCCTACTGACAGGCGTTATGCAATTTATTTATTTTTTTTTATTTACTCCCCACTGACCACCAAGGCCTTTTCTATGCCCACTGGCCCTCAAGTCTGAAGGACAGTAAACTTGGCCTTTTGTTTGAAGTTTGGACAACTCTTATCTAATGAGGCTTTTGCTGCCAATGAAGACACTGTTGTCATATAAAAACAAAAATTGATTTTTTATAACTGAAAGGACAGGTCAACCTGGATGTTATGGGGCGGGAACATCCAACAATAGTCCTGTAGGCCTTTACCATGAGGTCACTGAGGAAGTTTTTTGTCTTCATGTATTAATGGTGAACTTCTTATTCCACAGGGTACAGCGAGCCATCTGGCCAGTACAACCCAACAGTTCGAAGCCTTCATAACCTTGCTCACTTGTTCCTCAATGGTACAGGAGGACAAACCCACATATCTCCAAATGACCCGATCTTTGTGCTGCTGCATACGTTCACAGATGCTGTGTTTGACGAATGGCTGAGGAGACACAGTGCAGGTATGGTTTGTAGGGTATGGGTCTTGATGAGCTCTTCCATACTTGTAGTAACCAAGCTGTGGTGGTACACATTGATTTGAAATCCTTGCCTGAATTCTAAAGTTATGGAATTCTAACTATTGTAAGGTGAGCAATTATGGTTTAGTCAGTTCTGCTGGCTTTTTATAGTGGCTGCATAATCTGTGTACATGGACTGCTCCTAGTGTCCATTCTTGGGTTTGGAGCCAAGATGGGTCACATCTTATTTTATGAAGGCACACAGATAACCTATGTTGTAGACATTTTTATTAAGATGTATTTAATGTGTTGTCAGTGTCTCCCAGTGTTGGCTCTCCTGCAGCCTGCTCAAAAGATCGGACTGGGGCAGACTGACGCTGGTTGAGACCCGTTTTTTGGTAGAGGAAAGCTTCTTGAGGATGCAGAGAAGTATTTGCAGAGTGGGGATATGTCTGCCAGCGAAGGGTCCCTGTGCCATGCACAGACAATTGTCTGGGTTATTTTATGGGGGATGTACGCTTCTGTCAACATGTAGGGATGCTATGGCATGTTCCCGCAGATAATCTCCCATCCTCAGGAATGTAAGTATAATCCACGTATGCATTCTCTGAACAATGCAGAATAAGGATTCATGCCAACGGTGAAAACGGGAGTCTTTGAATTGTTATGGTCGGGGACAGCGTCCATGATTTCAAGTCCAGCCATGTGGGTTCCTTTGTCTTTCCGGAGAGCGCGGCTTACAGGTACAGGGGGTGGGAAATCGTACACGCTGCCCCTGCCCAGACATGCCCATGGACTCCCCTAGTCACTGTTCATTGGTTTGAGATTTGTATAACTCCTCCTGTTTGAGGGAATGCCTGTGCTTGATTGGCTGATTGTGAAACCATCAAGCTCTATTAAGTACTCTAAATAAACAAGACAGGCTCTCGGGACGGTGGCGCTAAGGATGAGTTTGGTGGTCATGTCTGTTTACTCTAGGAGGAAACAGGGGTTTACTAAGATGCATTGTAGCAAGAAGCTGAAAGGGCGCTCTTATCACAGGATACATGGATTACACACAGCGTATAGTGAAAGTCAATGGTTCCATAACTAAGGCCTATTTTTTTTGTTCTAGGTTTTGCACAGTATCCACAGGAAAATGCTCCTATAGGCCATAATAGACGACACAATATGGTTCCCTTCTGGCCACCAGTGCCCAACAGTGAGATGTTTGCAACTGCACCAGAAAACCTGGGCTATTCCTATGACATTCAGTGGCCTAGTAAGTATCGTGTGTCTGAGAATTATACAATGGCTTTTATTTTGTAGAAGTCTAGCCTTTCCCATGTATCCTTGATGATCTACTTTCAAGTGCTGCAGGATTGCAGGTTAACTACTTTATGATCATGATATTCATGAAGTGGGCTTTAATCTAGGGTGCTGAATAAGTGTTCCCTGTCTTTGCTGGAAGCCCATTCCCAGTTGGTGACGGCTCTGGGTCTCCTAACCATCGAGAACCAGAACCACCTGAAGATCCTGGTTGTTGTGACTGGTTATCAGTGACCCTTCACTCTGTAGCTTGTCCCTGTGTTTCTCCTCAAATCTGACTTCTCTAAGTTTGTACAAAAGTCTCTCAGGCCACCTTCCCCCGCTCCTTTCAGAAATGGCCCCTTTTTTTTTTTTTTTTTCGTCAGGGGGTGCCTAGTTTTGACAGATACCGTGTCCACTGCTGCTCAGATCGCCTAGTTCTCCTCCTTTGCAATATTTCCACTCACCAAATGCGAGCAGGTGTGTGGGGAAATTGAGGGCTGGGCTAAAATCTAGATCCTGAGTCTTTTTTGACAATAGAACCGGCAAATATGGGGAGGTGTTGGCCCAGAAGATATTGGCGATTTTTAAAATTGGGGTTGCAAGCAGGTATAGCCACATCTAGAGTCTGGATGAAGATAGTGGAGCACCTCTATCCATCCAGTGAGTTGTAGCCTTGTGTCATGGAGGTCTTGGTGACAATGCTGGTGGACCCCTGTATATGTAGGGGTACATAGGACTCATGGCAATGAACAGATCTGTCACTGAGCCTCTCAGATTTTCTCCAGGTTAGTGAAGACTTGACATGTACACTTGTGAGTAAGTGCAGCATGGTGTGGTAGGTCCCAAGTTTGGCTATAGTAATATAACAGTTCAAGTACAAACCGGCCAGAGGGGAAGTACACCCAACCAGGGCCACTTACAACCCTGACCACAATGGAGAGGCAGAATGGAAGATGCTGAAATCTGCCACAAGGAGTGGAATGTGGCCTGGCTGGTCCATGACCAAAAAGGTAGGCTTCCTTGACTGGTAGGTGTAGGCCCTGAATTGTGCCCTTTCCCTGCATCTAAGCACCATTGCTGACAGATGGGAATCCTTTCCCTACACTAGCCACTCTCCAAACCCTGAGTCTTAAATAGACTGTGTCTGACCCACAGTCGCATGGGGTGACATGCAATCAGCTGCTCCCCTGTGACTAAGAAAATCGCAGAAGAATCGGCTTCCTCTCCAACTGCATTGCTGCTGTGGTCAAGTGCCACCTGCAGTGGAGAATAGACTACAAATGCCTACACACACTAACTGCTCAAAGTATTGAGCAAAACCTCAGTTGAAGTACATATCCTCTAATGTCTTGGTGAAAATTGTGCATGAACACCCCCCCCCCCCCCCCATTGGTTTTTATCACTTTATCCCTTCAAGCACATAAATACCTGATGTGCAAGAAAAGCACTTTGTTCCTCGTTCTGTTGGGCTAAGAACACATTAGTTTTGTGGACTGGTGTCAGCCCTGCCCATGGTCTTCTGCTATACTGCTGAGGTCTATCTATTGGGTATAAAATACCCAACACTCACTCCTTGATGTGAGGGAAAAAACTGGTCAATATGATCCATATCCACCATGCAGTTAAGGGGCTTCTAATGCCAGAACTTTTTTGGTTATTCTTTGCTTGGCTATGGTAGGGAAGGATTAGAAACCCCTGTCAATTGTATTGTAACCCTACTGGAGAGATGCACCTTTTTCCTGGCGACCATAGTCATGGGACAGGGGGCGGGGGTAATCCAGAAACTTCTTATGGAAAAATGTTCACTGGAGATGCTTGCTCTGGTGACAACTAAGAATAGTGATCACCCTCCATTTGAGGTTCTTTGCTTCCTGTTGACAAAGAAACAGATGGTAAAAACTGGTCATTTCCTACTACATCCAAAATGGTGGAGGGAGAGACTCTTGGCTGAGAAAACATGCTCTCCAAACTTTGGTGTTATGACCTGTGATTTTGCAATGTATTGTAAAATTGAGGATTGGTAAACTGTTTTTTTTTTTTTTTTTTTTTTTTTTTTTTTAGGTCGTCCATTAAGAAATGAAGAGATTGGGGTGATAACAGTGGTAGCAGTCTTGGTTCTTGTGGCTGTGATCTGTGCTGTTACCTGGTGTGTCTTCCAGAGAAGGAACCAGAGGCATGAAACGTTGGAGCCCCTCCTGGCAAAGTCCTTCCATAGTTTTGCTGAAGAGGAGGCTGAAAAGGTGTGATGTCCAGTGGAACGCTGTGAACTGTATCTCCCAGCTGGGGGATGTCTCACTTGTGAATCCTTAAGTTCCTATCCTGCTGTCCCTTCATACAGTCATGAAGTCTCTGATCACTTTCTGCTAGCAGAACATCATGGACTGGATCTGCAGTGTCTCCAGCCAAGGTTATCCCAATAATACAATGTGCTGCTAATGACCCTGGACAGTAAAAGTGCTCTAGGGTTGTGTCTTTATCGTACTCCTCTGAGGAGGACCTGCAGTAATTAAAGTGTTAATGCTACACATGACCTAATAAAAGTATTCAAACCAATTATTGTCGGAGTTTCTATGAAGGTGGCTACAGGAGCATTTATGGTGCTGGTCTTGTATTGCATACAAGCCCTTTAGGCAATCAGATTGTGCATAATTGTCTCAGTTGAATATGACTAATGTATAGACCATTTCTCCATGTGGTTATGTTACCATGGCTGCTTTTAATTCTACAGGTTTTCCCCCTGACCTGTGCTGAGAATGTTCTGATAAAGGAAGCCTTCTAGAGGAGCAAATAAGATGAATGAGATGGTGGGGCCTGACAGATTCGGGACAAGGGTTTTGGGTTGGTGTGGTGATATCAAATGAAGTGTGAACATTTGGTGATCTGAGGGGGGGGTTGCTCTTGAGAAATACATGTGTTTGCCTTTCCTGACTGCTTGGCCTTGAGCAGGGGTCTCCTAACTATGGTCTTCCAGTTTAGTTACTACACTTCCCATCATGCCTAGTCATTACTGTCAGAGTTTTACAATGCCTCACGGGATTTGTAGTTCTGCAACAGCTGGAGGACCGTAGTTTTTGAGATCCCTGGTCTTGAGTATCAAAGCCATGGGATTGGCATGGTGGGAAGATGTGTGGGCAACTGCAGTACAAGGGCCCCCCTCAACTTATTTTCTTTAATTCATTGCATGCATAAAACCTTTTCATGTTCTCATTCTACACTATACAGAATGAGAGAATTAAAGCTAAAGACTTTAAAGAAAATGGGGGAGGGAGTTTTCTATTGATCTCTTCAGCACAGCCTAGGTGGCTGTCATGATGTCCCACCCATTCAATCCTTTGGGTTGTAGACAACTGGTACATGGATCAATGTGGTAAGCAATCCTTGTTGGTCAGTAACCAAGCAGCCAGGAGACTTCAGAAGACATCAGTGGTAGTTTGTCTCATAACAGATCCCCTTTAAGGTGTGGTGTTGCCGACATGTTCTCTAATTTTGGATGAATTTTACACTTAAAGCTAAAACCTTTAGTCTTTGGGTGGAGGTGGGGAGGGTTGTCAAGTGTAACTTTTTTAATTGCTTTTTGTTTTCTGTCCTGGTCGCCAGAAGGAAGTGATTGGAAATGTACAGTTTGTCACCTGGAATAAGAAAGGCAAAGATCTTTGGCTGGGAACACATGTTGCAATGATGAGTTAAGAGATTTACCACATATGAGGCTTCATGCCCTCTGCCAATGCCTCCCACCACTCTCTGCCAATCCTTCCTGTGGCCTTCACCCCTTCTATGGCCTCTGCCTGGTGTCCTCCACCACTCGCTGGCTGTCTGTACTGGTGGATGTGGTATATACTGAAGAAAGGTAGGAGCCCTGTACTGAGGGGATACTATACTTTGTGGAGGGAGGGTCTGTACTGTGGGGGGAGGTCTATACTTAGGGAGGGGGTATATATTTAGTGGGGGGGTCTATACTGAGGCAGGTGGGTCTGTACTTAGTGGGGGTTGTAATGGAATGTCCCCCACTCAGCTTCAGTGCTTCCGTCATATTACACTTCCTCCAGTCTGAATATAGATATTATAGCCACATATTACAACCAAGAACTAGTCAGGACTCGTTTGGCTGCAAAGCCGGAACACATTTATTTGAACAAACTCACACAAAAACAATATACCCCCGCAGGAGGACCCCCCCCCCCCCACTCCTGATCATATTGCCCTAACAATACAAACTGCACACAGGAATATAATTACAACAACTGACAGACTATAAACATGATGTTAATTAGCCACCTGGATGACTCGGAGGTTCCATTCCGGGTCAGACTTGCCGACTTCTACAATACACATAATTACAAGTGTAAACACAACCCACAATGGTTTTCTAGCAGACCGACAAAAGGTGAGTTAATTAGCACAAATACCAATGGGCGAAAGACCCTTAGGAGGCACACTAGACCTACTTCCAATAAGCACATCATAGCAGGCAACCCCAGACAGGTGGCTTGCTGATGACAACATCTGCTATGAGTCCCACAGTGTGGAGCAGTCCTTGCTGGAAATGTGGCATCTAGGCCCTTAACATGGACCCCGGGCTTAGAATATTAGAGTCTGTGTGTCTTGAATCTAAAGTAACAAGACCACTCCACGAATCCTCCCAGGCATACACCTTCCAAAGAGTAGTGTTCCCTTCAATTTCAGGGCCCATAGTCAGTGGGTAAGAGGCTTGCTCCCAGTCCTCTCCAAAAGCCCCTGTCCCGTCTAGGTCTGTCATGTGGGGGGGGGGGGGTGTCACGGACCTGGCCAGAGCAGAGGCTGTTGGAGAGGACTGTGTGCAAGCCTGTTGCCCACCGATTATGGGCCCTAGCATTTCTGGTGAATGAGAAATCCAGTCTGAACTGTATTAATCGGACTCAGTCATGTATATATTGTATGGGGACTCCTTACTGTATATTTGTGTCCCTGAAGAGGGAGGGGGGATTCCTCCAGCAGCCCCCTGCTGATAAGACTGATTCATTCTGCTGGGACACATCCTGTGAGGAGATGCTGGTGTTATCAACATGTGTTTATGTTAATTGAGAGAGCTGATCACATTAGCCACCAGCCCTGGCTAATAGACGAATGGTCTATGCTGAGGAGGGGGGAGATTGTTGTTTGTATTGTTAATTGTATTAATGTGTGAAGCTCGGTGCCCACAAGACTGTCATCTGGTCTGGGTACATTTTGTAGTAAATTAGGTCATGTTAATTAGGTTAGCTTTGAGTCATCCCTGCTGTATAAAGGTCTGTGAGATCTCAAAATAAGGGTAGTTCTGATGTACTCCAAGACTGGTGTTGTCTAGTTCTTGGGGTTCCTATAGCCAGATCCATTGGACTCATGTTCCAGAACTTAGGAAGCGGTATATGACGGAAGCACTCAAGCGGAGTGTGGGGCGTTCCGTGACATTGGTGGCAAGCAGCGGGAAAGCTTCCTGAAGTCTGGGACATCCAAACTTCCATCTGGATCCAAGGTCCAGATAGCAGAAGAGGAGAGGTACAGATACCAGCTGCCATGGATGAGGAATTCAGAAGGAGGTTGCGAGAGATGCAGATACAGCACAGAGGACCAGTATCGGAGCAGGTCCTGCTGGGATGGTGTGATTCTATTCGCTGCAAACTCTGGAAGGAAGCGCTAGCCCGTGAGCAGCGACACCAGGGAAAAGTTCTCCCCTCCATCGAGGAAAGGTACTGGTCGCAGTATGGATTGCGGGTGCGGTTTTTGGGAGAAAAACCACACAAGAAGCAGACAGCTGAATTAAGCAGGCTGGTCTGGGCAGAGATGAAGCTGGATGAGGGCTACAGAGCCCTCCGGTGGCATGTATCCCAAGCATGTCCCTGGATAGCGGATGACAGCCCAACGGAAGGCTTAAGCTACGGCGGCTTGGGACTGTTGTTTGTGAAGCTGACAGGGGACCCTAACTTTGGGAGTGATTTGGAGCGGCGGGTGAACGAAATCATGGATTTCAGAGAAGGGCTACTGAACATTTCGGAAGTGCACTGGGCACAGGAAGATTTGGAGTTTCTGGCCGTTCAGGAATGGGAGCTAGAGATCACCTACAGACGGCTGCTAGACATTGCTCAGTGCCAGGGCTGGGCTCCCTTTGCCTGGGACTATCAGGAAATACCAGCTGACAACCCTGAAATCCTGGCTGAAGAGTCGGCAATGTGGCAGAGCGATAGTGTGCTTTGCCAACCTGCCCCCACAGCTATGGAGGCGGAGGTCTTATGGCGGATGCAGCAAGTGCTGACTGACCTTGATGATCCTGTTTCTGCATGGGATGATCTTGGATGGAGGAATGTGCCTGTCCAGCAGCATGCCAGAGAATCTGCAGTGGAAAATCTGGAGATTGCCATCCCCAAAACTGAAGTGCTGACAACAGGGCAGAGCTCTAATAACCTCTGCCCAGCACTGATGGCATCTTCTGAGTTCCACGGACAGGAAATGGTGAACCTCTATCCACAGACACCAGTTATAGAGGTAGAGGATTTAATAGACTTTTCTGCTGAGGAAGAACAACCTGATGAGCCTCCAGCAGAAGAGCTGCTATCAGGGCCAAAGTTCACTGTGTTCTGCCCAGCACCAACAGTGGCTTCAGCCTTCCTGAGAGAAGAGGTAGTCAGCCTTTCTCCCACAACAATGACAGGAACATGTGATTTTCTGCCAGCAGCATCTATAGACGTTTCTGTAGAGGAGGAACCACCTGGCAAACCCCCAGCAGAAGTGCTGGCAACCGGACAGAGGGTCCAAGACCTCTGCCCCACACCTGCAGCAATTGTGGAGGCCCAAGGTGAGGAGGTTGCAGTCTATCGCGAGCTGCAGATCAGGATCCAAGGAGAGAATGCAGTCATCACCTCACAACTGCAGCTTGATCTGGTGTCGGTTGATGGGGCTTCAGTCCCCACCTGTATACCCCAGGGATGCTGGGCAGTCGGCCCAGATCCCCAACAGCAGGATGGAGTGAGCCCAGTCCCCCTGTCTTCTCTCCAGCGGCAGAAAGGATTCCAGGGAGAAGGGTCAGTCCGGGCCTCTCCCCAGCGGCAGATATGTTCTCTGAGAGAGGCAGAGGATGGCTGGGTGAGTAATACACTGTTTGGAATGATTTGTTTGGGGTACTGTGTGGGTACAGGCAGTAGAGGACTGGAGCTGTGGACTAACTTCGGAGTCAACCCGTCTGGGGTCTCCTCCTGTGTTAGTCTCCTGCCGAAAGGGGAGAAATGTCACGGGCATGGCCAGAGCGGAGGCTGTTGGAGAGGACTGTGTGCAAGCCTGTTGCCCACCGATTATGGGCCCTAGCATTTCTGGTGAATGAGAAATCCAGTCTGAACTGTATTAATCGGACTCAGTCATGTATATATTGTATGGGGACTCCTTACTGTATATTTGTGTCCCTGAAGAGGGAGGGGGGATTCCTCCAGCAGCCCCCTGCTGATAAGACTGATTCATTCTGCTGGGACACATCCTGTGAGGAGATGCTGGTGTTATCAACATGTGTTTATGTTAATTGAGAGAGCTGATCACATTAGCCACCAGCCCTGGCTAATAGACGAATGGTCTAGGCTGAGGAGGGGGGAGATTGTTGTTTGTATTGTTAATTGTATTAATGTGTGAAGCTCGGTGCCCACAAGACTGTCATCTGGTCTGGGTACATTTTGTAGTAAATTAGGTCATGTTAATTAGGTTAGCTTTGAGTCATCCCTGCTGTATAAAGGTCTGTGAGATCTCAAAATAAGGGTAGTTCTGATGTACTCCAAGACTGGTGTTGTCTAGTTCTTGGGGTTCCTATAGCCAGATCCATTGGACTCATGTTCCAGAACTTAGGAAGCGGTATATGACGGAAGCACTCAAGCGGAGTGTGGGGCGTTCCGTGACAGGGGGGAACTACACTTTGTGGAGGGAGGGTCTGTCCTGAGGGGGGGACTGTATTGGAGGGGAGTCTGTACTGAGGGAGGACTATAATTGGTGTAGGGGGAGTCTATACTTAGTAGAGAGGGGTCTGCTCCGGGGGAAGACTATAATTGGTGGAGATGGAGTCTATTCTTAGTGGAGGGGTGTCTGTACTGAGGGAGGACTATAATTGGTGGAGAGGGAGTCTATACTTAGTGGTGGTGGGGGGGTCTGTACTGAGGGGCGACTATAGTTGGTGGAGGGGTGACACCATGTTTGACCACACCGGGTAACACCAAACCTAGTGACGCCACTGATCAGGACTAGTACACAGCTTTGATTGATCTTTCATTTAGCATTACAGTGCTGATACAAGGTATTTGCATGAGTACTTGTAAGCAAAATTACTTTTCTAAGACAATCCTGACCATAGGAAGCCTTGTGCGTCCCAATAAAATGATGGATGTGTGCCATCGGTATTACAAAGTTCTTGTGGAATGTGATGAGGAAATGACAACCTCTGATCCCGGTGAAGGTTCAGGAAGTTTATTTAGAAGAGAAGAGTTACAAAGTAAAGATTAGAAAGTAGAGAGATGAAGGTGTGCGGAGATCCTTAGACATGGGAGGTGGACCAAGGATCTGACCTCTTCATCATACGGGAGGATTTTACCCTCCAATCCTGGACAGTTGTCATGGAGGACCGTCCCAAACATCAACATTTTACGGATGAAATCAACTTGACCAGACTCCCAAATCTCTCATTGTAGGAGACCATCTGTCTCTATGTTCCCCAACAAGACCTTCCAAGGATCCGGAGATCAACAATTTGTTCTAATAACATCTTTGTGTAAAGTCATTCTAGACAGAGAACCTTTTTTTTTTTATATATATATATATATATATATAAAGAACCTCACATTAGCATATAATCACTTAGGAATATCATTAATCGGATAGGGATTCTTATCCTTCCTTGCTCCACCCCAAACTGAAGATAAAGGCATTTTGGCTACACAGATACCCTTTAACCATCGGGGTCATTTTTGTGCATGTGTTCAAACGCACTTTTTTGGGCCTTAAGAGTAATTAAACTGCCAAACGTATACATTGTTTTCTGAGGAATACAATGGTAAAGTCACAATTTTTTTGGTAAAATGTAAAAGATGAGTTTGTGCCAAATACACCGATACCCAACATGTCAAACTTCAAAATAGTGTGCGCCCATGAAACGGTGGCAAACTTCATCACCCAAAAATATCCATAGGTGACACTTTTAAAAGCCCCTACGAGCCATCAGCTTAGAGTTGGCAATGAAGAACGGGCCTTGAATTATCACTACGGTGTGCATGGCGATATGTAGCACAACATCAATATTTTCATGTGTAGGCACCTGTCACGTATGTATGTATGTATGTGCATGTACATGTGTGGGGGGGGTGCTCAACATCTTTTGGGGAGAGGGAATTACATGCTTGGGTGTATCATATAGCTTTATTGCTATTACATGAGCCAATAGCCCCCCCATGTCATACCACATATACTGTGACAGGTTCTCTTTAATGAGACATCAGGGGTTTATTAGATGATGTCGTCTCACCTGAAGGCAAAGTGAAGATCGTTGTGTAAATAACAAGGACACTGCACTTCTTAACAGCCCAGATAATGAATGACATGCGGCTTCATCCTAGGTCCTCCCAGGACACGCCCACTGATATGTTTCACCCCGCCCCTGGGCTTAGTTATAGAGGTTTATGACTAAGCCCTGTGGGCAGGGTGAACCACATTAGGTGGTGTGGCCTTGGAGGAGCCAGGCTGAGGAGGAGCCAGTCATTCATCACGGGGTGGTATGAAAAAGTTTAGAGACTAGATTTGTAACACGCCAACAGATGGCCGCACACACAGTCACAGGGAGCGCCGAGCTTCATAAGTCAGTGTGCCAAAAGACTCGGTCCTGCGTACATCGGGAGCTGCGCAACTGGTGCTATTCTGACCACATGCGTCACCACGTCTGCTATTTCATCATGGACAGCAAGTTAGAACAAACTGGGCAAATCTGACACAGAGACGTGTGACCCGATTCGTCAAGTTTACGGCGATGCCGCAATGAGTCGTTCGAGGTGTTTTGAGTGGCATGCGTGCTTCGAGAGCGAAGAACACCACTGGAAGCAACAAAAGGTAAGGAAGCCCTTCAACGAGCTCAATCCCCCAGAAAATGACGAAACCATTCAGCAACTTGTGCGTGACGATCGTCGGAGAACAATTGCGCGTTCAACTCAAAACACCTTCGAACGACTCATTGCAGCATCACCGTAAACTTGCCGAATCATGTCAAACGTCTCTCTGGCAGATTTGCCCAGTTTCACGTTTGCTCTGTTTTTTAACTTGTTGTCCATGATGAAATAGCAGGCGTGGTAACACACTAGGTCAGAATAGCACCCGTTGCGCAGCTCCCGATGTACACAGGACGATGTCTTTTGTTGCACTGACTTATGAAGGTCGGTGCATGCTGCCGGCCTTGTGCTGCCATCTGTTGGCGTGTTACAAATCTAGTCTTGAAACGTTTTGATATCACCTCGTATCTGGGCTGTTAACGTGCGGCGTCCTTGTGGGTTACATAGCTTTCAGCACTCTGGGATGGGTGCTTTAGAGGCTTGCACTTGCCAGCAGTGAGGATCACCAGATGAGCGTTTGATCTGTGCTTGGAGTGGCTCCCTAAGAGGTTCTAGTAGGTGAGAGTGCAGATTGTGCTCTCCAGCTTCTTCCTCAGGCCATGGTAGCCACTTCCAGGTTCATACTGGGTAGGGGAGATCAGCGTACGTACGTTTGCTGGTCTCCCTCCTCTCTATCTGTGACACCTGTCAGATCCTCAGATACCACCCAGGCCTACAGGTAGATCCAGGAATGACCCCCAGAGACCACCCTGGTCTACATGTAGATCTAGGAATGACCCCCAGAGACCACCCTGGTCTACATGTAGATCCAGGAATGACATCTAGAGACCACCCTGGTCTACATGTTGATCTAGGAATGACCCCCAGAGACCACCCTGGTCTACATGTAGATCTAGGAATGACCCCTAGAGACCACCCTGGTCTACATGTAGATCCAGGAATGACATCTAGAGACCACCCTGGTCTACATGTTGATCTAGGAATGACCCCCAGAGACCACCCTGGTCTACATGTAGATCCAGGAATGACATCTACAGACCACCCTGGTCTACATGTTGATCTAGGAATGACCCCCAGAGACCACCCTGGTCTACATGTTGATCTAGGAATGACCCCTAGAGACCACCCAGGTCTACATGTTGATCTAGGAATGACCCCCAGAGACCACCCTGGTCTACATGTAGATCTAGAAATGACCCCCAGAGACCACCCTGGTCTACATGTAGATCCAGGAATGACATCTAGAGACCACCCTGGTCTACATGTTGATCTAGGAATGACCCCCAGAGACCATCCTGGTCTACATGTAGATCTAGGAATGACCCCTAGAGACCACCCTGGTCTACATGTAGATCCAGCAATGACCCCTAGAAACCACCCAGGTCTACATGTTGATCCAGGAATGACTCCCAGAGACGAACAGAGGCTACATGTAGATCCAGAAATGATCCCTAGAGGCCACCCAAGACCAAGTTCCAGGTTCCACCTAGTACCTAGATGTAGAAGAGTTCACAGTGACTCACTGACCATCTTTAACCTTGTTTTAGAGAAGCTTCTGGAGCCAGGCTACTGCCAGGGTTCTTTCAAACATCAAGGTTTTCCTGGTTTACTTACTAAGGCCGGACAAAGCGTAATGATGATATTTGAGGTAACTGGAGAGAAGCAGATTGATTTGCACAGATTCAGACTGATTGCTCATAAACTCAAAAGATCATGACAACTGTCTAGCACACCCAGGTTTCAATGGCTCCTCCTACTTCCTTCCCATCATCCTTTGTATCAATATTCAACAGAACATAAGAAGCTTTGCAGGGGACCTCCTGCCATCCTGAGTAGACAGGAGCTGAACACAGACACTCAGCGCTGCTCAATGTCTTCATCGATCATTGTGGTCCTCATTGGGTGTATGACCGGTTCTCACTCATCATTATCCTCCTCACATCACTCACTGAGGGCAGTACAGAGGGTAACACCATCAGAAGTGCCTTTCCTACAATTATCACAAGATAATTAATTATTCCTGTCAGGACTCTGGATCATAAATTCAAGTTCCAAACTGATTAAACCTTGGTGAACCCCCAATAGCAGCCTTACAGAGCTCCCTGTGCTGAGTTCCCGGGTCTGTACACCCGCTGTGCCCATTATGAGGGGTTCTCACCATCCCTGTGCTGAGTTCCCAGGTCTGTACACCCGCTGTGCCCATTATGAGGGGTTCTCACCATCCCTGTGCTGAGTTCCCGGGTCTGTACACCCGCTGTGCCCATTATGAGGGGTTCTCACCATCCCTGTGCTGAGTTCCCGGGTCTGTACACCCGCTGTGCCCATTATGAGGGGTTCCCACCATCCCTGTGCTGAGTTCCCGGGTCTGTACACCCGCTGTGCCCATTATGAGGGGTTCCCACCATCCCTGTGCTGAGTTCCCGGGTCTGTACACCCGCTGTGCCCATTATGAGGGGTTCCCACCATCCCTGTGCTGAGTTCCCGGGTCTGTACACCCGCTGTGCCCATTATGAGGGGTTCCCACCATCCCTGTGCTGAGTTCCCGGGCCTGTACACCCGCTGTGCCCATTATGAGGGGTTCCCACCATCCCTGTGCTGAGTTCCTGGGTCTGTACACCCGCTGTGCCCATTATGAGGGGTTCCCACCATCCCTGTGCTGAGTTCCCGGGTCTGTACACCCGCTGTGCCCATTATGAGGGGTTCCCACCATCCCTGTGCTGAGTTCCCGGGTCTGTACACCCGCTGTGCCCATTATGAGGGGTTCCCACCATCCCTGTGCTGAGTTCCCGGGCCTGTACACCCGCTGTGCCCATTATGAGGGGTTCCCACCATCCCTGTGCTGAGTTCCCGGGTCTGTACACCCGCTGTGCCCATTATGAGGGGTTCTCACCATCCCTGTGCTGAGTTCCCGGGTCTGTACACCCGCTGTGCCCATTATGAGGGGTTCCCACCATCCCTGTGCCGAGTTCCGGGGTCTGTACACCCGCTGTGCCCATTATGAGGAGGTCCCACCATCCCTGTGCTGAGTTCCCGGGTCTGTACACCCGCTATGTCCATTATGAGGGGTTCTCACCATCCCTGTGCTGAGTTCCCGGGTCTGTACACCCGCTGTACCCATTATGAGGGGTTCCCACCATCCCTGTGCTGAGTTCCCGGGTCTGTACACCCGCTGTGCCCATTATGAGGGGTTCTCACCATCCCTGTGCTGAGTTCCCGGGTCTGTACACCCGCTGTGCCCATTATGAGGGGTTCCCACCATCCCTGTGCTGAGTTCCTGGGTCTGTACACCTGCTGTGCCCATTATGAGGGGTTCCCACCATCCCTGTGCTGAGTTCCCGGGTCTGTATACCCGCTGTGCCCATTATGAGGGGTTCCCACCATCCCTGTGCTGAGTTCCCGGGTCTGTACACCCGCTGTGCCCATTATGAGGGGTTCCCACCATCCCTGTGCTGAGTTCCCGGGTCTGTACACCCGCTGTGCCCATTATGAGGGGTTCCCACCATCCCTGTGCTGAGTTCCCGGGTCTGTACACCCGCTGTGCCCATTATGAGGGGTTCCCACCATCCCTGTGCTGAGTTCCCGGGTCTGTACACCCACTGTGCCCATTATGAGGGGTTCCAACCATCCCTGTGCCAAGTTCCCGGGTCTGTACACCCGCTGTGCCCATTATGAGGGGTTCCCACCATCCCTGTGCTGAGTTCCCGGGTCTGTACACCCGCTGTGCCCATTATGAGGGGTTCCCACCATCCCTGTGCCGAGTTCCCGGGTCTGTACACCCGCTGTGCCCATTATGAGGGGTTCTCACCATCCCTGTGCTGAGTTCCCAGGTCTGTACACCCGCTGTGCCCATTATGAGGGGTTCCCACCATCCTTGTGCTGAGTTCCTGGGTCTGTACACCCGCTGTGCCCATTATGAGGGGTTCCCACCATCCCTGTGCTGAGTTCCCGGGTCTGTACACCCGCTGTGCCCATTATGAGGGGTTCCCACCATCCCTGTGCTGAGTTCCCGGGTCTGTACACCCGTTGTGCCCATTATGAGGGGTTCCCACCATCCCTGTGCTGAGTTCCCGGGTCTGTACACCCGCTGTGCCCATTATGAGGGGTTCCCACCATCCCTGTGCTGAGTTCCCAGGTCTGTACACCCGCTGTGCCCATTATGAGGGGTTCTCACCATCCCTGTGCTGAGTTCCCGGGTCTGTACACCCGCTGTGCCCATTATGAGGGGTTCCCACCATCCCTGTGCTGAGTTCCCGGGTCTGTACACCCGCTGTGCCCATTATGAGGGGTTCCCACCATCCCTGTGCTGAGTTCCCGGGTCTGTACACCCGCTGTGCCCATTATGAGGGGTTCTCACCATCCCTGTGCTGAGTTCCCGGGTCTGTACACCCGATGTGCCCATTATGAGGGGTTCCCACCATCCCTGTGCTGAGTTCCCGGGTCTGTACACCCGCTGTGCCCATTATGAGGGGTTCCCACCACCCCTGTGCTGAGTTCCCGGGTCTGTACACCCGCTGTGCCCATTATGAGGGGTTCCCACCACCCCTGTGCTGAGTTCCCGGGTCTGTACACCCGCTGTGCCCATTATGAGGGGTTCTCACCATCCCTGTGCTGAGTTCCCGGGTCTGTACACCCGCTGTGCCCATTATGAGAGGTTCTCACCATCCCTGTGCTGAGTTCCCAGGTCTGTACACCCGCTGTGCCCATTATGAGGGGTTCTCACCATCCCTGTGCTGAGTTCCCGGGTCTGTACACCCGCTGTGCCCATTATGAGGGGTTCCCACCATCCCTGTGCTGAGTTCCCGGGTCTGTACACCCGCTGTGCCCATTATGAGAGGTTCCCACCATCCCTGTGCTGAGTTCCCGGGTCTGTACACCCGCTGTGCCCATTATGAGGGGTTCTCACCATCCCTGTGCTGAGTTCCCGGGTCTGTACACCCGCTGTGCCCATTATGAGAGGTTCCCACCATCCCTGTGCTGAGTTCCCGGGTCTGTACACCCGCTGTGCCCATTATGAGGGGTTCTCACCATCCCTGTGCTGAGTTCCCGGGTCTGTACACCCGCTGTGCCCATTATGAGGGGTTCCCACCATCCCTGTGCTGAGTTCCCGGGTCTGTACACCTGCTGTGCCCATTATGAGGGGTTCTCACCATCCCTGTGCTGAGTTCCCGGGTCTGTACACCCGCTGTGCCCATTATGAAGGGTTCCCACCATCCCTGTGCTGAGTTCCCGGGTCTGTACACCCGTTGTACCCATTATGAGGGGTTCTCACCATCTCTGTGCTGAGTTCCCGGGTCTGTACACCCGCTGTGCCCATTATGAGGGGTTCTCACCATCCCTGTGCTGAGTTCCCGGGTCTGTACACCCGCTGTGCCCATTATGAGGGGTTCTCACCATCCCTGTGCTGAGTTCCCGGGTCTGTACACCCGCTGTGCCCATTATGAGGGGTTCTCACCATCCCTGTGCTGAGTTCCCGGGTCTGTACACCCGTTGTGCCCATTATGAGGGGTTCTCACCATCCCTGTGCTGAGTTCCCGGGTCTGTACACCCGTTGTGCCCATTATGAGGGGTTCCCACCATCCCTGTGCTGAGTTCTGGGGTCTGTAACACCCGCTGTGCCCATTATGAGGGGTTCCCACCATCCCATGTGCTGAGTTCACGGGTCTGTACACCCGCTGTGCCCATTATGAGGGGTTCCCACCATCCCTGTGCTGAGTTCCCGGGTCTGTACACCCGTTGTGCCCATTATGAGGGGTTCCCACCATCCTGTGCTGAGTTCCCGGGTCTGTACACCCGCTGTGCCCATTATGAGGGGTTCCCACCATCCCTGTGCTGAGTTCCTGGGTCTGTACACCCGCTGTGCCCATTATGAGGGGTTCTCACCATCCCTGTGCTGAGTTCCTGGGTCTGTACACCCGCTGTGCCCATTATGAGGGGTTCCCACCATCCCTGTGCTGAGTTCCCGGGTCTGTACACCCGCTGTGCCCATTATGAGGGGTCCCCACCATCCCTGTGCTGAGTTCCCGGGTCTGTACACCCGCTGTGCCCATTATGAGGGGTTCCCACCATCCCTGTGCTGAGTTCCCGGGTCTGTACACCCGCTGTGCCCATTGAGGGGTTCCCACCATCCCTGTGCTGAGTTCCCGGGTCTGTACACCCCTGTGCCCATTATGAGGGGTTCCCACCATCCCTGTGCTGAGGCAGATGGGGGTAAAGGTGAGAATTATGGGATGGAGATGTATTAGAAGTCGGGTCACATGGCAGGGCTCCTTCTAGAACTATAATATGACTTTTGGGTGAAGTCAGGTTGTCATGGCAGTAGAGACCATAGAGCTTCCATTGATGGCCTCTTCTCACTACTAGTTTTCCTGGCTGTGTCTGCCTACAATAAACAAGCATGTAGCATATGAAAGTCGGCCATGAATACTCTGCTAAGACTAACAGATCTGTAACTCAAGAAAATAACAATCTTCTAATGAAGTCAGATGTCTGATAGGTTAAAGGTTGTCATTGCCATCATCCTGAAAATGCCAGCTTCCTGGCTGCATCCGGGTTCAGTAGGTCTGGGTCAGAGGCCAGAAACAAGCATGCAGCCAGTGAAGTCAGTCCTATCTATATAAGTCTATGTCTTACTTTGAGCATTGTGGAATATGGGGAATGAGAGGTGAGATTTTCTATCGGTGACCTCTTTATATCCATCATTAGAGACTAGAGAGAGATATAGAAGGCCCAGCCCAGGAAGGGTTAATGGCCTGATTGAGCTCATTGGTTGGCGGGTGTGTGATAAATAAGTGGGTGAGGGGCGATTGTACTGTGTGTCCTGCTGGGTGAGTTGAGCAGATTTTATGGCTTGCAATAATGGAGTACAGTGGCCTCTAAGGGAGATTGGAGTGGGAGATATGAGGGATTGGATTGGATTGGATTGTAAATGGTGGGGATCCTGGGGGACTATAAGGTAGTGCAGAGCTGGGGGATTGCCACTGTAGGATGGTGGGGATCTGTGGACTGGATTGTAGAGATTTGAGGATTGGGATTGTATGGTGGTGGAGATCTGGGTAGAGGAATGGTAACATGCAAACACTGCAGTTAGAGATGGTGGAGATCTGGGGGATTGTGAGGTAGTACAGAGGTGGGAGATTGGGACTGTGGGATTGTATGGTGGTGGGGATTTGGGGAGATCTGGTATTATAGTGTGGTGGGGATCTAGGATTGTATGGAGGTGGTGGGGATCTGAAGGATAGGCTTTGAGATCTGAGAACTGGTGGGGAGCTGGAAGACTATGAGGTAGTTCTGAGCTGGGGGATTTGGGACTGTTGGGTGGTGGGTGGATTTGGGACTGGAAATGGTAACCTTCAAACACTGCAGTTATAGAATGTGGTGGAGATCAGGGAAATGATGTAGTGCAGAACTGGGAAGTGGTGGGGATTAGGGATTGTAAGAGAAGGGGGGGGGTGTTGGGATTGTAGGGTGGTAGGGATCTGGAAGGGGGGGGGGGGTGTGGGGATCTGGAAGGGGGGGGGTGTTGGGATTGGGGGGGGGTGTTGGGATTGGTAGGGTGGTGGGGATCTGGAGGGGGGGGGGTGTTGGGATTGTAGGGTGGTGGGGATCTGGAGGGGGGGGGGGGGTGTTGGGATTGTAGGGTGGTGGGGATCTGGAGGGGGGGGGTGTGGGATTGTAGGGTGGTGGGGATCTGGAGGGGGGGGGGGGGGTGTTGGGATTGTAGGGTGGTGGGGATCTGGAGGGGGGGGGGGTGTTGGGATTGTAGGGTGGTGGGGGATCTGGAGGGGGGGGGGGGGGTGTTGGGATTGTAGGGTGGTGGGGATCTGGAGGGGGGGGGGGTGTTGGGATTGTAGGGTGGTGGGGATCTGGAGGGGGGGGGGTGTTGGGATTGTAGGGTGGTGGGGATCTGGAGGGGGGGGGGGGGTGTTGGGATTGTAGGGTGGTGGGGATCTGGAGGGGGGGGGGGTGTTGGGATTGTAGGGTGGTGGGGATCTGGAGGGGGGGGGGGGTGTTGGGATTGTAGGGTGGTGGGGATCTGGAGGGGGGGGGGGGGTGTTGGGATTGTAGGGTGGTGGGGATCTGGAGGGGGGGGGGGTGTTGGGATTGTAGGGTGGTGGGGATCTGGAGGGGGGGGGTGTGGGTTTGTAGGGGTGGTGGGGATCTGGAGGGGGGGGGTGTTGGGATTGTAGGGTGGTGGGGATCCTGGAGGGGGGGGTGTTGGGATTGTAGGGTGGTGGGATCTGGAGGGGGGGGGTGTTGGGATTGTAGGTGGTGGGGATCTGGAGGGGGCGGGGTGTTGGGATTGTAGGGTGGTGGGGATCTGGAGGGGGGGGGTGTTGGGATTGTAGGGTGGTGGGGATCTGGAGGGGGGGGGTGTTGGGATTGTAGGGTGGTGGGGATCTGGAGGGGGGGGGTGTTGGGATTGTAGGGTGGTGGGGATCTGGAGGGGGGGGGTGTTGGGATTGTAGGGTGGTGGGGATCTGGAGGGGGGGGGTGTTGGGATTGTAGGGTGGTGGGGATCTGGAGGGGGGGGGTGTTGGGATTGTAGGGTGGTGGGGATCTGGAGGGGGGGGGGTGTTGGGATTGTAGGGTGGTGGGGATCTGGAGGGGGGGGGTGTTGGGATTGTAGGGTGGTGGGCATCTGGAGGGGGGGGGGGTGTTGGGATTGTAGGGTGGTGGGGATCTGGAGGGGGGGGGTGTTGGGATTGTAGGGTGGTGGGATCTGGAGGGGGGGGGGTGTGGGATTGTAGGGTGGTGGGATCTGGAGGGGGGGGGTGTTGGGATTGTAGGGTGGTGGGATCTGGAGGGGGGGGGGTGTTGGGATTGTAGGGTGGTGGGGATCTGGAGGGGGGGGGTGTTGGGATTGTAGGGTGGTGGGGATCTGGAGGGGGGGGGGTGTTGGGATTGTAGGGTGGTGGGGATCTGAAGGAGGGGAAATAGTAACACGCAAACACTGGTGCTGTTTGAACATCATTGAGATTTTGTAATGTGTGTTTGGGATGGGGGGTCCTTAGTTGTGGTGTCTGTAATTGTATGTATGTGTCCTTAGTTGTGGTCTGTATTGTTTGAAGTCAAGCTGATTTTCAAGAAACTACAGAAAATGCCGCTCAATCCTGCCAGAATCCCCATGTTGTCACTGTAACGGAACGTCCCACACTCCGCTTCAGTGCTTCCGTCATATACCGCTTCCTCCAGTCTGAATATACTGTAGATGTTAGATATTATAGCCGCATGTTACAACCAAGAACTAGGCAGGACTCATTTGGCTGCAAAGCTGGAACATGAACTGTTTGAAGAGGCGCACACACTCAGGGGACAATTCCCCCCTCCCCCCCCCCCCCCCCTTCTCTGCATAATGACACAGGGCGGGGTAAACTACATTCAGTAACAGACACGCAGGTGTATTCAAACTTCTCATCAGTAGACTGTCCTATCAGAAGGGAGAGCTGTTGAAGGAATCACCCCCCCCCCCCCACAGCTAATGCATGCACATATACATCCCATAATACTCTTCTCCCAAGGCAGACAGACACAACATAACAATGGGGTACAGGCACGTAACAGATAGTAACCTCAAACTAGCAATGGCAAAAGGTGGACTTTATCTTCATATTTCCTTGAGGGACATTGTTCAGAAACGCCAATGTCCCAAGTGAAAGAGCCCCTTCATTCCTTCAACACAAACCACACATATAAGACCGTGGACAATGGGTAAAAGGAAATGCTGAGGCCGATTAGTGCAGATCAGACTGGGGTTCTCGGTCACTCTGTGCCCCTAATAGACACAGGGTAACTTACACAGGGGCCGGGGGAGCTGGACAAGGAGTTTCCAGAGCTCTCCAAGGTATGTTGCATTCCACAAGCCCCCTGACTATCCTAAGCCCTGTCTCTATGGTGGAAAGTGAAGCTAAACTGCCCAGTAGACAGGCCTGGGGTGTCTCGCTATGGAATTTTCCACCTAATGCCAACAAGAGAGAAACAGAAGGACTTGCCAAAGGCATCAGTAGATATTATTACTATTTGAAATGACATTACAACAAACACAAGACACATTATAGTCCATGAATGTGGGTGATGTGCCCCCTAGACCTACAAACATGCAGTGTGTGTGTATACACACGTTTGTAAGCGCTGTTGAAGTTTTGTTACTTGCTGCTATGGTAGCCCATCCTCCCACCACACAACCACATTAAATGTCCCAGATCAGACAGGAGCCCAGCATCGGAGCACCATCAAAGGGGGACATTATTAGTAGTCTATCGTCTCACCACACAACCACTAAAAATGGACTGGATTAGAGCACCATAAAAAGGGGCGAGGGGGGGGGGGGCACCACAAACTCAAAGTCCTGGGTCAGACCGGAGGCGGTGCTGTGTGGCAAAGCTCAGGATGGGATGGGCAGAAATACAAACCCTTTGGCAGGTATAGACTACCATGTTCCTATTTCATGTGTATTTAATAGTTTGCCTCAGGTTCAGTTTTTTTTTTCTTTTCCTAGTTCTGAATAGAAAGCCGGAGCTCCTCCTTTGTAGGCAGCATTTATTTGGATGTATTTTAGAGTTTTGTCCCAAGGTTATAATGAAGATTACCTTGTATTCTTGTATCTGTTCTAGAACCACGACTGTCCCGGAACCATGTTGCTCTATAAATCATGGGGTTCCCATGCTGTTGTGTTGGTGGTTACCCTTCTTTGTGACTTGGGTTCTGCCCAGTTTCCCCGCCAGTGTGCCACCCCGGAGGCCTTGGCTACCGGAGAGTGTTGTCCTGGCCTCTACCCTCAACAGTCTCCAAATCCCAGTGACATCTGCGGCTTTACCGTGGGCCGTGGTCGCTGCATGCCAATCACAGTGGACGCCAGGCCTCATGGACCCCAGTATAAAATGGAAGGACTGGACGACCGGGAATATTGGCCTATTCGCTTCTTCAAAAAGGCTTGTCTGTGCAATGGCCGGTTCTATGGACACAACTGTGGCAGCTGCAAACCTGGATGGACGGGTGATGACTGTGATCAGTCCATTGTTGTGGGTGAGTAGAAGTACGACTAGAGTTGTGTATCGCTTTTCACTGGTATCCAATAATTATGGTTCTTCATCTGATCAATAGCTGCATCAGATGTTGTCATGCATGGCTAGAGGATCTCAGGCACTCAACCTCAGGTGTGGCTGTTTGTCCAGGATGATATAACAATGGACGCCAGTTACTTGGATGGATTTAGATCAGGACTTCCCCAGATATGGTTGATCTCATTCAGACTAGACTTTCATTTCTCCTGGTCTCATAAGTCTTTGTAAATCCTTAATTCAGACTTTGCTGGCTGGACTAGTGCAGAGCTCTGGCTCCTTGGCAATGGTGGTTGTATCTCTATTTATGTTCCAAATCAGAACATGGAAAGGTTCCTGTGTAAACTTCCCCCTCATCCAGTCACACAACCTCCCCATATGGGGGAGACACAGCTGGTTTCCTCTTGGCCTAAATCTTCAGAAATACCTCTAAGGAGGGAAGTTCTGCTTCCTTCCATCCCTTAGGAACCATTGTAACCTGTAGACCCCAAAGGCTTGTAAAGGCAGGTCCCACCATTGTTGGTGACTTCTCATGGGGTGAAAGCCTTGTAAGATGTCACCAACCTAGAACATCCTGATTCCCCAGCAAAAGTAACCAAGAATGATGCATCACTAGCACACCCTGACAGCAGTGGCATCTCCAGCTTTCATATTATGGGGGGGGGGGGGGTACGGGGACAAAAGTAGGGGGCTACTATAAAATCTCCCTCTCCATGTTCTGCAGTGAGCTCCCTTCCTACTGTATTGGGGCCCCCCAGGGTGGCAGAAAAGGAAATATGTCACCAGCATACCAAGAAAATATAGGAGTCCAAAGCAGTGGGAAAGGTTGTCTTGCCACTGGGCTGTGGGGTTCCCCAGCCTCCTCTTGCTGTCCTGCCCCTGCTATTGACAGCGCTGGTCTGGCATCTCTTGGAATTTACAGGCTGGTCCTCCTGTCCTAAGGACGGGAGAAATCAGTCTGATTTTTCAGTAACTGAGTCCTGGTGGAGTCCTTCCTGCAACTCGCTCTTCTCCCTGCCAATGAGGATGCAGGGGAAGGAGCAGATCGGGCAGCCATGGTTGTGTGAGCACTCGCATTATGCAGTGTCAACGAGCAGAGGGAGGGAGGAGGAATCACCCGCAGGAGCTGACTGGGGACATTCTACCTCTCAGTAGAGACTGTGTTACTCCAGCGGTGGCCCGAGTAAGTTGTGGTGCATCCGCTACGAATGCAAACAAAGACATTGCTGTTTTTTTAATTGGGGGGGCACATGGTGGGGCACAGCATAATGTTGGGGGGGGGGGGGGGTCAGGGCCCCCTCTGCCCCCCCCCCCGGGATACTATTGCCTGCCAGAGCAAGCTCAAACAAATGAGCAGAGCATTTGGTTCAAATGCAAGTTTGACCAAATGTTTAGGGTGTTTGTCATGGAGGAACAAGATGGCTTCCTGCTTTCAATGGCTGCTAAGGAAGCTGTGCACCCACCACATGCTTGGCAACCCCTGACATCCCATGGCCCATTCACCTCCCTGGCCAGGTATTGCCCCATGCTGAGAGCATGTGGTATTTGAAAGGAGTGGTGGAAGCTTGTTAACCACCCCTAAGCCAGGCCATGCAGAGATAAAGGTTCTAGTATGGATTCCCCACAATGGTTTTGGGGTTTTTCCTGTAGTACATCTACAGACAGAATGACAGGCCTTTTTGAAATTGCTAGTAAATGACATTTCACTGCCAACTTGTTAGTTAAAAACCTGAATTGGGAACCCCCAAAGGTTCCTCAAAATACTTGAGGGGTTCTATGCTGGGTTTTTTTTTTTGTGTGTGTGTGGAAGTTCCATGCTGTTAAGCTGGCAGGGAGCTGTCATTTAAACAGCATTTTAGATTTTTGAAATGTCTACGTTGGCAGTAGGATATAGGAAGGACAGAGATAGTCAACTGTAAGCACCACATCCCATAATTTAGTAATGAACAAAAACTAAAGGCTGTTGGGCCTAGAGAGAAATGGGGAGGGGAGGGATCTTCCCCTGGGACTTTTAAGGTGCTATTTAATAAACAGTATATTCAAAAAATTCTGTACAGTCATATTGAATAAAATTAATATTTATTAGTATTGAATCACATTAAAATATTCATGTCATACTTGAAGAGTAAGACATGTTGATAAGAACACTATAGCATAAACAATGTCACCCAAAAGAATTTTTCGGTTAAATCACAATTAGACCGTGCAACATGAAGCAACTATTTAAAGATGCCAAAACAATCTGCCGTTCTCGACATGTTTCGCTCTAAATGTGAGCTTCTTCAGGAGTTTAAAGGCAATGATTGTGACGGACTCAGGCTGTAGCACATTAATCTGACATAAATTTTTCAATAGATCGACAATACTGCTGCTATTTTCAAACCGGGAAGTTCTCATATATGAGGGATATCAATGCCATATTATGACCACAGGGGAATATAAAGTTTGACGAAGCGGCCCTGAAACATAAAAGTATATCGGCAAATGATGTTATATAAGTGGAGATGGCATCAAAAGCAAGCGAAAAACTGATGAAAAAATGCTTTTTTTTCCCTGATAGCTGGTCACCGGTGCGATCTTACAGAGGCAGCGTGATGCTCTTCTCAGTCTGTATGCCGGATCACTATTTTTGAAACAATATTTCTGTTGGCGATCGCTCCTCCTTGCAGCTATCAGGGAAAAAAAAGCATTTTTTCATCAGTTTTTCGCTTGCTTTTGATGCCATCTCCACTTATATAACATCATTTGCCGATATACTTTTATGTTTCAGGGCCGCTTCGTCAAACTTTATATTCCCCTGTGGTCATAATATGGCATTGATATCCCTCATATATGAGAACTTCCCGGTTTGAAAATAGCAGCAGTATTGTCGATCTATTGAAAAATTTATGTCAGATTAATGTGCTACAGCCTGAGTCCGTCACAATCATTGCCTTTAAACTCCTGAAGAAGCTCACATTTAGAGCGAAACATGTCGAGAACGGCAGATTGTTTTGGCATCTTTAAATAGTTGCTTCATGTTGCACGGTCTAATTGTGATTTAACCGAAAAATTCTTTTGGGTGACATTGTTTATGCTATAGTGTTCTTATCAACATGTCTTACTCCAAGTATGACATGAATATTTTAATGTGATTCAATACTAATAAATATTAATTTTATTCAATATGACTGTACAGAATTTTTTGAATATACTGTTTATTAAATAGCACCTTAAAAGTCCCAGGGGAAGATCCCTCCCCTCCCCATTTCTCTCTAGGCCCAACAGCCTTTAGTTTTTGTTCATTACGTTGGCAGTAGGTTATATACAGTAAATTGGATTCAACACTTCACAGGCAGGTTTAGAGCGTGTGGCAGAGAAAATTGGGCACTCCTGTTTAGGCATTAATAAGTAGACTGTAGCCCAATGCTTCCTACAGAATCTCAAAATACAAGAAATTCTCAAATGCTACATTAAGCCAGCCGTACATGCGTCAAAAGCATGCCAGTTCAGCGGAGACTGCTGGGATCGGCCCATGAGTTTCATTCTTGGACATGGCCTGGAAATCCTGGTACATAACGGGCTTTCACTTGTATGAGGTCAGCGGGTAATCGTTTTTTCAAATGGTTTTCTTGAAGCCTTTGCAGCTCTCACTACCTCTATTTTGTGGATGGAAAATGTAAATCCTCATTGCTTTTTGTTTAGAGAGACAGCCATCTAATCTTTCCTGGTGGCCCATGTCTTTTGGGTATTCTATGGCTTTTAAGTGTCCAATACCTGCCCCCCTCCACTAAACACAGGGGTCCATAAAGGAACCAATCACTATAGGATGTAAGCCAACAGGAGGAACCAGAACGTGGCATGGAGAAGCAAGAATTGGGACATGTCTAAAGCAGGCCATAGAATTTCAAAAAATTCTTAGAAAAATGTGTACAAATGCTTAACCTTCTCAAAAAATGTTTTAAGGTTCAAAAGATTGTTTACTTCTTAACACCTAGTTTCTGGCATGAATGAACGTTGCCAAACAAACCATACACCCTTAGAAGTTTGTTTGAGGAAAACCATTTTCCATTCTTCTCCATATTTTCCCACCACTGTGGTTGAAAATCACCATTGATTTGACCCACTAATTAGAAAAATGAGCAAACTTAATTAGAAAATTCTTTTCCCAAGAACTTTTGTTTGACTTTCTACCATCTATGGCCAGCTTAATACCTGCAACAGTTGGGATCTTTAGGCCTGATTCACACCTATACATTTTTAGCGCTTTTTGCATCAAGTGCTGAAGGTTTTGACAGTCTACTTGTAGCTGGTTAAAGTGAAGGCTAGAACCCCCCCCCCCAATCAGGAACTGCACAGGTGTACCTTAAACATAAACATGACCCATCTGATGTCATAGCAGGTTTATCACATAGCCATAAATGCCTGTGAGAATTAAGCTTTCAATTCTTGTCTAGAAAGAAGAAATATTTTGGCCTTGAATGATACAGAGCGCCAGAATTTCATTCATGCCCTCAACCTTGCGAAGAACACTGTCCACCCAGATTACGTCATCGCCACCAGACACTACAATCAGCTAATTAATCCAGAGAGTAACGCGACTAATTTCGAGAACATCTCCATTTATGACTACTTCGTCTGGACTCACTACTACAGTGTCAGCAAAACCTTCCTGGGCCTGGATCAGGGCAGTGCTGGAGGTATTGACTTCTCTCATGAAGGTCCGGCCTTCCTCACATGGCACAGGTTCCATTTGCTGCAGCTGGAAAGAGACATTCAGGTAAACTTTTAAAACTTTCTGGAAGGAGCAAAGAAATGTTACAAACTTGTCGAAGGAAGGAGGCCCCCTCTCCACCAGATATCTTCTACCCTTTTGATGCAATGGGATGGGCACAAAGCTATTTTATGAGGTTTGAGTTCTAGGGTGGGTGAGCTTGGTTTTTCACCAGTTACTTGGGTCAAAAGCTCATCATTGGTGGTCCTGACGGGGGGGATGAAAGATGGGATTGCTTCGTAATTTTCCTCCCTGGATAGGTTGGTCATTATGAGTTCATTCCAATTGTTCTCTAAGGGGTATGATGTCCTCACAGATATCTGATAACAGTGGGTATTGAAATCCATTGTAAGATATCTGCTGGGACCACATCGCATGACCACAATACAGAACAAGTGACACCAATGGTTATGGTCTATGGATGTGGCTAGCTAAGGCACTGTTTGTTTTTAACTGTTTGTGTCCCTACTGGGAAGACTTGCCTATTTCCTTACCAAGAGAAAATGTAGGTCAATCCATGACAGGGAGAGCAAACTTAGTTTGGACCAGCCTTAACTTTTCATAGTGGAACCCTTAATCTTTATGGGCTCAGGGACGGCTTGCCAACTATCTATAGCTCACTCCCAATGGTCACTGGTCAGAATGCTCCTTGCATTCGTGGTCATTGGGCATATTTCTCCCCCCACAGAATCTTAAAAGTGGTGTCATTGATTACTCATGTGAGGCAGAAGCTGCTCATTGCTTGAGGAACCATGGCATCCTATTTGAGTCTGGGTTAGACATTTCCCTATTCAAAGGCAAAATGCTACATTTTGGTTTAAAGTAGGCCTTTAAATAGGATTTTGCACCAAAAGTCCACCCAAAACTGAATTTAGTCCATGGTCCATATACTTCATTAGCTTAACTTGCATTTGGTGGCTGTCTTACTAAAATGAGCAAAATTGGCCAATTTTATTTTTGTTGACTATTTATCAATGTAGAACTAGAATTCAGAATTCCTCAAACTATGGCCCTCCAGCTGTTGCGGAACTACACATCCCATGAGGCCTTGTAAAACTCTGACATTCACAGACATGGCTAGGCTTGATGGGAATTTTAGTTCTTGAACAACTGGAGGGCCATAGTTTGAAGACCCTTGAACTAGATGATTCAATCAGTGGCTCTAATGCTTGCTCTTTCCCTATTTTCTTGTTTTTGGAGAACCTTCTGAAAGATCCATCATTTTCCTTGCCTTACTGGAATTTTGCCATTGGTGGAAACCGATGCGATATCTGCACTGATGACTTGATGGGTGCGAGGAGCAATTTTGTAGAAAATCTGCTGAGCCCAAATTCGATCTTCTCTCAATGGAAAGTTGTTTGTGAAGATGTAGAAGACTATGAGAGCCTTGGAACAATCTGCAACAGTGAGTAAAGGGGGGGGGGGGGGGCGGTTTTGGGGGAGAATGAGAACCTACCTTATGTGGCATGACCTGAAATGACTCTGCATTAAACTGGTCATACGTTAGACTTTTGTTAGGATTTTTTAGTTTGGTTTTCAACCGGATTTGAAATTTTTCAATGGATGTGGAATATTCAAATACAACTTTAAAATCCATGTTTGAATTTCAGAAGATGACTTTATATTTCTATATTATGCTATTCAAATCTATTTTATATTCTATTTGAAATTTGAATTTCGGAAGACTGCTATGTTCTATCCAGCAGCTGAAGGACTTCTCTGCCATCTTTCACACCTTACTGTATTTATTGCAATGTTTCCTGTTTGTTACTATTGTGATTCGGAAATTCAGATCCATCTGAATCAATTTTCTTTCAAATTTCAATTCAGAACGAATTGCACATGTCTAGTGTGTGTATGGTAAGCTAAATCCTTAACTTCACAATCTTCAGGTACAGCTAGAGGACCAATCCAGAGGAACCCTGCAGGAAATTCGGCACGGCCCATGGTGCAAAGACTTCCCGAAATGGAAGAGGTTTTGCTTTGCCTGGAAGTAAATTTGTTTGACACGGCACCATTCTTTTCAAACTCTTCTGAAAGCTTCCGAAACACAATTGAAGGTACAGTACACCCAAAACTCTGGGATGACTTTCTAATATGAGGCTGAGCTGATGCTCTCTAATACAGTGGTCTCCAACTGTGGCCAGTGGGCCAGATGTGGCCATTTGCATTCCTTTTATGTGGCCCTTGGGGCACTAGTCTCAGTGATGCAAGACCTTCTTTCCTCTGACGGACATGAATGGTGGGGCACCATTCTTTCCACCTTAACCAACAGTGGAGTATAATTCTTCTCATTGACGACAATGGTGGGACCCTTTTTTCTTCCACTGGCACCAATGATGGGGCATAATCCCTGCCACTGACCCCAATGATGGGGAACAATTCCTCCTACTGACAGGCGTTATGCAATTATTTCTTTTTTTTCTGACCACCAAGGCCTTTTCTAATCCCACTGGCCCTCATGTCTGAAGGACAGTAAATGTGGCCCCTTTTTTGAAATTTGGACAACCCTGATCTAATATGAGGCTGTTGCTGCCATTGAAGGCACTCTGTTGTCCATATAATAAAAATTAATTGATTTGTATAACTGAAAGCACAGGTCCACCTGGATGTTATGAGGCGGGAGCAATAAAACAATAGTCCTGTAGGCCTTTTACCATGAGGTCACTGAGGAAGGTTTTTGTCTTCATGTATTAATGGTGAACTTCTTCTTATTCCACAGGGTACAGCGAGCCATCTGGTCAGTACAACCCAACTTTTCGAAGCCTCCATAACCTTGCACACCTGTTCCTCAACGGTACAGGAGGACAAACCCACATATCTCCAAATGACCCGATCTTTGTGCTGCTGCATACATTCACAGATGCTGTGTTTGACGAATGGCTGAGGAGACACAGTGCAGGTATGGTTTGTAGGGTATGAGTCTTGATGAGCTCTACCATACTTTTAGCAACCAAGCTGTGGTGGTACACATTGGTTTGAAATCCTTGCCCAAATTCTAAAGTTATGGAATTTTAACTGTTGTATGCTGAGCAATTATGGTTCTTATAGTCAGTTCTGCTGGGTTTTTATAGTAGCTGCATAAGCTGTGTACATGGACTGCTCCTAGTGTCCATTCTTGGGTTTGGAGCCAGGCTGGGTCACTTCTAATTTTATGAAGGTGACCTACAATTAATCATTTTTTGCATAACTAAGGCCTGTTTTTGTTCTAGATTTCACACAGTATCCACTGGAAAATGCTCCCTATAGGCCATAATAGACAGCACAATATGGTTCCTTCTGGCCCCCAGTGCCCAACAGTGAGATGTTTGCAACTGCACCAGAAAACCTGGGCTATTCCTATGACATTCAGTGGCCTAGTAAGTATCGTGTCTGAGAATTATATAATTGCTTTTATTTTGTAGAAGTCTAGCCTTTCCCAGGTATCCTTGATGATCTACTGTCAAGTGCTGCAGGATTGCAGGTTAACTACTTTATGATCATGATATCCATGAAGTGGGCTTTAATCTAGGGTGCTGAATAAGTGTTCCCTGTCTATGCTGGAAGCCCATTCTCAGTTGGTGACGGTTCTGTCCATCGTGACCCTTCACCTTGAAACTGACTTTAAGTCTTTTCAAAAGTCTGGAAAGCCACCTTCCCCCGCTCCTCTTTTCAGAAATGGCACTTTTTTAGGACAGGGGTGCCTAGTTTTGACAGATGCCACTTCTGCTCAGTTCTTGTTCTCCACTCGCTAAATGCAAGCAGGCATGTGGGGGAAATTGAGGGCTGGGCTAAAACCTAGATCCTGAGTCTTTTCTGACAAGAGAACCAGCAAATACAGGGAGGTGTTGGCCCAGAAGACATTGGCCACTTGCGCCACAATGGCGATTTTATAAAACTGGGGTTGCAAGCAGCCGCAGCCACATCTAGAGTCTGGATAAGGATGGTGAGGCACCTCTAATCCATCCAGTGAGGTGTGGCCTTGTCATGGAGGTCTTGGTGACAATGCTGGTGGACCCCTGTATATGTAGGGGTACATAGGACTCATGGCAATGAACAGATCTGTCACTGAGCCTCTCAGATTTTCCTCCAGGCTAGTGAAGACTCTACATGTACACTTGTGGGTGGGTGCAGCATGGTGTGGTAGGTCCAAGATTGGCAGTAGTAATAAATATATATATTATGCTATCAGTTCAGGTACAAACCAGCCCAGAGGGAAGTACACCCAACCAGGGCCACTTACAACCCTGACCACAATGGAGAGGCAGAATAGAAGATGCAGACAAGGAGTGGAATGTGGCCTGGCCGGTCCACACCCAAAAAGGAATGCTTCCTTGGCTGTTAGGTGTAGGCCCTGCGTTCCCCCTTTCCCTGCATCTAAGCACTCGCTGACAAATGGGGATCCTATCCCTACACTAGCAACTCGCCAAACCCAGAGTCCTAAATGGACTATGCCTGACCCAAGATGACCCACCAGTCACATGGGGTGTCCACATGCAATCAGCTGCTCCCCTGTGACTAACAAAATCACAGAATCAATTTCCTCCCCAACTGCATTGCTGCTGTGGTCAAGTGCCACCTGCAGTGGAGAATAGACTACAAATGCCTACACACACGAACTGCTCAGTCTTGAGCAAAACCTCACTTGAAGTACATGTATTCTAATGTCTCGGCAAAATGTGCATATACAACGCATGCACACTTTTCCCATGTTTTTTATCACTTTATCCCTTCAAGTACAGAATTGCCCGATTGTGCAAGAAAAGCGCTTTGTTCCTCGTTCTGTTGGGCTGAGACCACAGCATTTTTGGTGGACTGGTGTCAGCCCTGCCCATGGTCTTCTGCTATACTGCTGAGGTCCTATCTAATGGTCTAGTTAAAATAACCAACACTCGCTCCTTGATGTGGGAACTTTGGTCCATATGATCCATATCCACCAGTGGCGGCACGTCCATGCGGGCGCTGCCACCCCTCTAGCACCAATAGATCTTGTCTATGGCCGTTCGCTGCCACCCCCTGTTTAGGTGCCCGGCCCCTCTTCCGGCACCTGAATTACAGCGGCAGGTTTTATTTGTTTTTTGAAGCACCTGATTAGAGCCATAGACTCTCTAATAGGCGTCAAAAGGTGACCTGCAAGTGCACTTGCAGGTCACTCAGCTGTGTTAGAAAAGCGAATGAATATTCGCTTTTCTAACACTAAACCACCTCTCCAACCAATCAGGTGCTCGGATCTGTTACCCGTCATCTGGCTGAAACGACATGCGCTGTGATTGGACGCCTATCAGGCGTCCAATCATAGAGGACGGGAGAAGACATTGAGGAGCTGTCCCACCGCCACCGAGACAGGGTAAGTGCTTTTGGTAACAGTGGCTGCAATTGATGGATTTTTTTTTTTTTTTCAGTTCGCGCCCCCCAAAAATTGAGCACCAGCCACCACTGGCACAGTGGGAGTGTTTGCTCGGGTTTTTTTTTTTTTTTTTTTTTTTTTTTTTCAAAATTTCAGTTTTTGCACCCCCCCCCCCCCCCCCAAAAAAAAAAATTGAGCACCAGCCGCCACTGATATCCACCATGCAGTTAAGGGGTTTCTAATGCCAGAACTTTTTGGATATTCTTTGCTTGGCTATGGTAGGGAAGGATTAGAAACCCCTGTCAATTGTATTGTAACCCAACTGGAGAGATGCAAGTTTTCCTGGTGACCATAGTCATGGGACGGGGGGGGGTAATTCAGAAATTTCTTATGGATAAATCTTCAATGGAGATGCTTGCTCTGGTGATTAATAGTGATCACCCTCCATTCGAGATTCTTTGCTTCCTGTTGACAAACCCAGATGGTAAAAACCCGGTCAGGATTTTGCCATTTCCTACTACATCCAAGATGGTGGAAGATGGGATGGCATATGGGGGGGCCTTGGCTGTGAGGAACATTCTCTCCAAACCTTGGTGTTATGGCTTGTGATTTGCAATGTATGGTAAAAATGAAGATTGCTAAACTTTTTTTTTTTTTTTTTTTTTCTCTTTTTAGGTCGTCCATTAAGAAATGAAGAGATTGGGGTGATAACAGTGGTAGCAGTCTTGGTTCTTGTGGCTGTGATCTGTGCTGTTATCCGTTGTGTCCTTCAGAGAAGGAACCAGAGGAATGAAACGCTGGAGCCCCTCCTGGCAAAGTCCTACCATAGTTTTGCTGAAGAGGAGGCTGAAAAGGTGTGATGTCCAGTGGAACGCTGTGAACTGCACCTCCTAGCTGGGGATGCCTCGCTTGTGAATCATTAAGTTCATATCCTGCTGTCACTTCATGAAGTCTCTGATCACTTTCTACTAGCAGAACGTCATGGACTGGAACTGCAGTGTCTCCAGCCAAGGTTCTCCCAATAATACAATGTGCTGCTAATGACCCTGGACAGTAAAAGTGCTCTAGGGTTGTGTCTTTATTGTACTCCTCCAATGAGTACCTGCAGTAATAGGTCATTTGTAGCATTAACACTTAATAAAGAAAAGTATTCAAACCAATTATTGTCTGAGTTTCTATGAAGATGGCTACAGGCACATTCATGGTGCTGGTCTTTTATTACATACAAGCCCTTTAGGCAATCAGATTGTCCATAATTAATGTCTCAGTTGAATATGGAAGCTCCCATAGACCATTTCTCCAGGTGGCTATTTTCCCATGGCTGCTTTTCATTCTACAGGTTTTCCCCCGATCTGTGCTGAGAATGTTCTCCTAAAGCCTGCTAGAGGAGCAAATGAGATGATGGGGCTTGACTTATTCAGGCCAATTTTTTTTTTTTTTTGTTTTGTTGGTGTGGCGACGTCAAATGAAGTGTAAACCCAAAAGTTTACACTTCATCATATGATCGGTGGGGGTTGCTTGACAATACCTGTGTTCTGACCTTCCTGACTGGTTGGATGGATGCTTGGTTTTGAGTATCAAAGCCGTGGGACTGGCATGGTGGGAAGATGTGTGGACAACTGCAGAACGAGGGGCCCCCTCAACCTTTTTATATGCATACCTAAACCTTACTTTCATGTTCTCATTCTACAGAATAACGAGAGAATTAAAGCTAAAGACATTAAAGAATACGGGGGGAGGGAGTTTTCTATGGATCTCTTCAGCACGGGCTAGGTGGCGGTCATGATGTCCCACCCATTCAATCCTTTGGGTTGTAGACAACAGGTACATGGATCAGTGTGGTAAACGATCCTTGTTCAGTAACCAAGCAGCCAGGAGACTTCAGAAGACATCAGTGGTAGCTTGTCTCATAATGGGACCCCTTACTTAAACCCCCTTCCTGCCCAGACCAATTTTCAGTGCTGACGCACTTTGAATGACAATTACGCGGTCATACAACACTGTACCCAAATGAAATTTTTAGCATTTTTTTTTTTTTTCTCCCCACAAATTTCTTTTGGTGGTATTTGATCACAGCTGGGATTTTTATTTTTTGCTAAACAAACAAAAGATGGGGCGTGGCCAGGATGGTGGACTGAGCAGACTTGCTTGCTGAGCTCTGCTGGAGAAGAATCTGTTTTATAGATCCGTTTTTGGGTCACACTGCAATTTTATTGACCTGCCAGCTTCTGCATTCCTTCTAGGACCTCTGGAGGCCCGAAACGGGGCAAAAAGCTGAAGTCTCCCCCCCGGTATTGAGGATACGGTGACCCTGTCTCTGGATCAGCGGCCTACACCAGCGCGCCTTAACAATATGGTGTCGCAGACTGACCACGAGGGGACCGCTCCACCAGGAATACCGGAGGTTATGGCCGCAATTACCATGTGCCAAACAGCGCTTACATCCAAGATGGAGGCAGTGCAGTTGGATGTGGGGCTGCTGAGACAAGACACAGATAAAATCAGATCCAGGATCACTGTGGTGGAGCAACGGGTTGGCGACACGGAGGACACTGTGACCGATCACGCGGCCTCCATCAGGGCATTACAAACAAAAGTCAAGGCTCTTGAATATCGGGTGGAGGATACCGAAAACCAGAGCAGGAGGAACAACCTTCGTATTGTCAGGCTTCCGGAGGGGGTAGAGGGACGTAATCCCGCTGCCTTTACAGATTACCTATTGCGGTCGGTGCTTCCTGCAGCACACCTATCATCCTACCTTACGGTGGAGAGGGCCCACGAGGCCGGGACCAGAAGGCGCACCTCCTCGCACTCTTATACTACGACTGCTAAATTTCTGGGACTGGGATGAAATATTGCGGGCAGCTCGTACTGCAGGAGACATCCCTTACCGTAACACGGAACTTATGATGTTCTCCCCGACTACACCCTGGAGACACAGAGGCAGCGCTGGTCCTTTGACGCTGTAAAAGCAGCTCTTCACGTCAAGGATTCGTTATAGTATCCTGTTCCCTGCCAAGCTACGAGTAGTCGATGGTGAGACGGTGAGGATCTTCACCAACCCTAAAGAAGCCAATGCGTGGCTGGAGACCTTGCCCCCGTAAGCTCTGGCATTCTTGCTCTAAGCCTCCGGTTCTTTCTCCTTTGTCGGGGCCGCAGTACAGGACGCAGCACCACGGAAGATACAGATGCTGTTATATACAGATTCCATCCTGCTATCGGTCAACAGTAAGCGCCCAGTTACAGTTAAACATTAACTCGTTTGTTCTTTTTTATTTCTCTTCTTTTTTCTTAAAAAAAAATGTTTTCTTTTCTAAGGATATTTAATGCTAACTGTGACCCATTATGTGCTGTACCTTGTGTAGAGGTCCCAACGCGGCGGCCGTGTGCAATATACCCTGCTATATCCCAGCTGCAAGGTCGGGACATATTCTCAGCGCCCCTACAAATTTCCCTTCCTTTGTCAATCTCCAGCAACTCGCTCAAGTGAGAAGAAAGAGTTTCCCTTTTTTTTTTTTTTTTTTTTTTTTTTTTTTCCTATTTTGGATTGTCAGCTCAAACTTTGGCATGTCCTAATCGGGCCCACGCTCCAGATTCAATCTTTTGAATTTGGATTCAACTGGTTTGTGGTCATGTGCCTCTCGATGTTTGTTTGAGGGCGCACGGGGTGGGGGGTGGAGTTGGATGGCCATTGCCATCTATAAGTTGGTGGTTTTTTTTTTTGTTTTGTTTTTAAGATTACTGATACTAATGGTTGATTTTATATGTGCTAATTGATATAAGCAACAAGTGGCCGTCCGGGTGTGTGCGGTCCCCCTAAACCTGACAGTGTGGCGGGCTCTCGGGAGCAATGGCTAGTGGGGGGGTTCCCATATGTGATTGTAGGAATATATTTGCCTCCTCCTGCTGATACCACGCTACTTCATAACCTGATGCAAAATGTTATACAATACGATGTTAGTAGAGTGCTGCTTGTGGGGGATTTTAACCTAGTTATGTCTAATGAACTGGACAGACTTCAGTGTCTGGCACAATGGGCGTCGTCCTTTTTCAGCTGGCGGATCTCTGGTGCCATTTCCACCCCCTCGGACGCCCAGTATACCTGTCTATCCACTACCTATCGGACGCTATCCCGCATAGACATGGCCTTTGCGTCGTCTGATCTGCTGCGGGAGATAGTGTCTACGGAGATTCTCTCTCGCGGCATCTCGGATCATGCTCCATTGATGGTCGCGGTCCAGGCGGCTCCACCCGGGGGTCCGAGGTTATGGAGATTATCCAAATGCTGGATTATGGATGCAGAGATCCAGGAGGAGATGCCCGAGGCATTATGTAATTTCTGGCTGAGTAATGCAGACTCCTCTGGTCCGTTAATAATGTGGGATGCCTTTTAAGGCCTGGTTGAGAGGTGAATATATGCGGAAAATTGCAAATAGAAAAAGGGCATCTGTGCAGTCTCTCGGGCAAGTAGAAGAACAGGCCTGGGAAAAGGAACAAGTGTATGTCAATACCCCAACCTCAGACAATTACATCTCCTGGCAATACACCATGAGAGAGCTGTCACTGCTGCGAGTGGACCTCACTAAGAAGTCTATGCTAGCGTGCGCCCAGAGGGTGTTTGAGTACGGGGACAAAAATGGCAGACTTCTAGCGTGGTTGGCCAAGGGGCAATATGCAACGACTCACATAGGCAAGGTTACGGGACGCGGATGGCTCACTCCTAAGCACCCCTGAAACAATTAGCAATAGGTTTTTACAGTTTTACCAGGAGCTGTACTCCTCTAGGGTAGATTATACAGCAAATGACCTGGATGCATACTTAGACCTCATACCGTTACCTACACTTACACTAGACCAAAGTAAAGTGCTGGAGGAAGATATAACATTGGAGGGGATTCAGAAGGCCATGGGCTGTATGCAGGCAGGAAAAGCTCCGGGTCCGGATGGTATCCCTATTGAGTTCTATTGTATCGGGAACTGCTGGCTCCCAGACTGAACTCTCTCCTCTCGCAGCTCTATACTCATGGCTCCCTTCCAGGGTCCATGTCCGAAGCAGTGGTGGTGTTGGTGCCTAAACCTGGTAAGGACCCTGAAGAATGTGCCTCTTACAGGCCCATATCTCTAATAAATGCGGATGCCAAGTTTTATTGGCCAAAATCCTGGCTCTTCGTCTAGCCACGGTGATTGAGGATCTGGTTCATCAGGACCAGACGGGGTTTATGCCGGGGAAGGGTACCGACATCAATCTACTCAGACTTTTTCGTAACCTTGATACGGCCCACGATAATACAGGTACTAGAGTCATAGCTTCCCTAGATGCGGAGAAAGCTTTTGACTCCGTTGAATGGGGATACTTGTGGGAGGTACTGAGGCGTTTTGGGTTCGGCCCTAGATTTCTCACTTGGCTAGAACTACTCTATAAATCCCCCAGGGCAAGGATCCACACAAATGACACCCTTTCTGACTATTTTCTCCTCCAGAGGGGCACGAGGCAAGGGTGCACGCTGTCACCTAGGTTGTTTGCACTGGCTCTTGAACCGTTAGCCATCCTAATTAGGGAATCACGCGAGGTATGGGGGCTTAAAAGTGGCCCTCTGGAGGAAAAAAATTTGTTATATGCGGATGACGCATTACTGTATCTGCAGGATGCAGAGGCCTCATTGCATGCAGCACTGAAGATCTTTGATGAATTTGGGAGTTTCTCTGGGGTAAAGATGAATGGGTCCAGGTCGGTCATTTTCCCGATTGATTCTCAGGCCCAGGCGGCGTTCCCATCGACCTGGTTGATGTGGGTTAAAGAATTTACGTACCTTGGAATTATAGTGACTAGAGACCTCCAGGCTTTTAGATGCCTCAATCTTCAGCCCATTATCACACGGTTAAAAGAGCATTGCACTAAATGGAAGGAATTACCACTTAACTTGTTGGGCCGTATCGACATTTTGAAAATGCTGTATTTGCCTAGATTCAATTATGTATTTCGAAATTGCCCAGTCTGGCTGCCTGGCACTCTGTTTAAAGAACTGGACGTGTGCATTGGCTCGTTTATATGGAAAGGGTCCTCCCCCAGATTAGCTAGATCAACTCTACAGCTACCAGTTCACCGTGGGGGTCTTGCTCTATCCAACCTTATGGTCTATCACTGGGCAGCGGTATTGGTCACTGTGAGATGGTGGTTCGAGCAATCCAGATCAAATGCGGCTACATGTTTGGAAGCCGCTGTTCTCGGCTCTCTTACAGAACTGAGTAACCTGGTATACAGAGGTTCTTCTGCATACCCCTCACTCCCGGGCCCCACTAAAGCAACACTCAAAGTGTGGTCCGTGGCCAGGAAACGATTTCTGGGTCCACGACAGCAATCCCCCTTCTCCCCTTCGTGGGGGAACCCTTCACTTCCTCATTTCAGGACAATACCGGACCCGCAGTTATGGGCTAGATTTGGAATTAAGGTCCTTCAGGATATTATCCACTCCGGGACACCCCTTCCCTTTCAGGCTTTAGTTGTGAAATATGGGCTCCCAGAGAGGATGATATTTAGATATTACCAGCTGCGGCATGCTGCTAGGGCCCAATTCCCCTACTCTATAAGCATAAAAACTGATCCCATTGAGGAAATTCTGGCACAAGAAACCCTTAAAAAGACCCTTTATACCCTGTTTCCCCAAAAATAAGACCTAGTGTGATTGTCGGTGATGGATGCAATATAAGCCCTACCCCCCAAATAAGCCCTACCCTGAAAATAAGACCTACAAGGACTTTAACTAGGGCTTATTTGGGGGGGGTAGGGCTTATATTGCAGCCATCATCGACAATCACGCTAGGTCTTATTTTCAGGGAAACAGGGTACTATATATATTGCACTACTAGAAACTGATTCTCCTAAAATGAACGCCCTCTGGGCCAAGTGGCAGGTTGACATTCCCAGCCTGGACAGGGAGACATGGGAGGAATGTTTTGAGGATGGGGCTAGGTTGGTGATATCTTCTAGAGAAAAACTGCTGCAAACTAAGTTTATGCATCGTGTTTACTACACTCCACAGAGACTGCCCCAGATTTACCCTGGTAGGTCACCGAACTGTCCCAGATGCCAGTCCACTGATAGCGCCTACATGCACATGTTCTGGTCTTGCCCCCTTACCAAGCAGTTTTGGTCAGCGGTCTTTGAATGTATTAATATCCGCTTGCAACTTACATTACCGATTTCACCGGAACTGGCTCTACTGGGCATCCAGGAGGACGATCAGAGGCCTCGGTATACCAAAATACTTATATCATTGCTGTTGTTCTATGCCAAGAAAGAAGTCCTTAAGAAATGGGCCTCACCGTCTCCTCCAAGGGTGGAGGTATGGGATGCTAATGTTAATGCTGTACTCCCCCCTATATAAGATGAAATACATGAACATGGGGTTGCCCTCAGAAGTTCAATAGAATATGGCTACCCTGGACTGAACAGTTCTAATACCCTCTCCATTTCACGAGTAAGGCACAGACCCAGAGAAGGGTGACCAGAACATAAGCTGGTATAATAGCTGGTATAATAGTGTGTAGCACTAACATATTGGCATGTATTACTTACTCTCTTTTCTATTGTTACATTCCACTTTGATTGCTTTCTCCTTCTGTTACTTTAATTCTGGAATTATATTATGTACATTCCTGTTGCTAATATGCGCTTAATGTGTGTATATGGATTGTTATATGATGTCTTCTCAATAAAGACCAACCTTGTTAAAAAAAAAAAAACAAAAAAAGATGGAAAATTTTGGGAAAAAAAATCATGTTTCATAGTTTGTTATAAAATTTTGCAAACAGGTCATTTTTCTCCTTCATTGATAGGCGCTGATGAGGCGGCGCTGATGGGCACAGTTGAGGCGGCGCTGATGGGCACAGTTGAGGCGGCGCTGATGGGCACAGTTGAGGCGGCGCTGATGGGCACAGTTGAGGCGGCGCTGATGGGCACAGTTAAGGCGGCACTGATGGGCACAGTTAAGGCGGCACTGATGGGCACAGTTAAGGCGGCACTGATGGGCCCTGATGGATGGCACGGATGGGGGGGCACTGATGGGCACCACTGATGGGCACTGGGAGGTGACACTGGGCACTGATGGGTGGCACTGATGTACAGCACTGATTGTGGGCACTGATGGGTGGCACTGTGGGCACTGGTAGGTGGCACTGCTGCCTATTGCTAGGTGGCACTGGCAGAGGGCACAGGTGGGCACTGTGGATCTGGTGGCAGCTCACCGTGGCCGCCGGTGATCTTTTTTTTTTTTTTCTTCCTCACGCTGTCAGCGCGAGGAGAAAAAATAGCCGATTACCGGCTCTGTTGATATCACATGATCAGCTGTCATTGGCTGACATCTGATCACGTGTTAAGGGGTCGGGATCGACCCCCTTACTCTGATCTGTGATCAGGCGAGTCTCGTAGACTCGCTGGGGGCGCGCAGGCCGCTCGCGCATGGGACAACGTCAATGGACGTTGTCCCGGTCCGCGCTGTAGCCGTCATTCGGTTATTACTAGTAAGAAAAATTTAAAGACAAATTCCATAAATCTCTCCCATAGTTTGTAGACACAACCGATCAATATACAATTATTGGCATTTTTTTTTTACCAATAGTATGGAGCAGAGTACAGATTGGAAAAAAATTGAATTTTTTTTTTTTTTTTTTACTTATAGCAGAAAGTCAAAAATATTGATTTATTTTTCTGGGTTTTTTTTTTTGGTTTATAGGTGATGAAATCCCACCAATAAAAAGTTCCATTTGTGGGGGAAAAAACTACATCAATTTTATTTGTGTACAGCGTCGCACGATCGCGCAATTGTCAGTTAAAGTAACGCAGTGCTGTATTGCAAAAAAAATAGCCTGGTCAAGAAGGGGGGTAAAACCTTCCAGAGGTTAAAACCTAATGGTGGCGATAATCACTTTGATAAATTTATCAATTTTCTGATCTCAATCGATAGATGACAACCCATTCAATCAATATGTCACATTTGGGGAAGTGGATTTCAATGGAAAGGATACAATCCTAATGGATAATGTATTTCCATGGTGTAATCCCAGAATCTGATTGGTCACAATAGAGTGGGAGGGGTTTAGATCCGGGGGTCAGAAAGGCAGGAAGTGAGCAGAATCTCTCCCATAGCAATAAATAAGGGGAGGAGCATCTACTCTACACACAGCGGCCATCTTGGATTGCAGAGTCTCTTTCCAGGGATGAATGTTTTAGGGGACCAATAGAAATCCCCCAAATGGTTACAAGGGACCCCATACTGAGAGAAATAAGTAGGCTGCCATTGCTGATCGCCTCCTGAAAATGCTATACTCCTGGCTGGCTCCGGCTTCCATGCTTTCTCCATCACTGCATGTTCATTTAGAACTTCTTCCCAATCAGTGATGGAGAACGGACAGAAAGATCAGACTGACAGCCAGGCAACGAGTAGATTCAGTCTCTGTATTCTCCCATAATAAACAATCCAGGGGCTTTACAAGTCGCCCCTCCCCCACTACCCTCATAGCAAACCAGTGGGTTTTTTTTTTCAGCCTTATTTCCTGGCGGGGTGCTATACGGGTCCAAGGGTGCGGAACCCCTGATTAAAAAGGGGGCCCTGGTCCTTTGAAGGTTTTTTAAAAGGAGCCCGCGGTGAAGGGGTGAAGATTGGGTCTGTTTTGGTTTACTACAGAACCCTGCAGCTGGATAAGGTAAGTGGAGATTCCTAAGGAGTTTTCTAATTCTTATGGGTTTTCTCCTTTTAAGTAAATGTTGTCACGCCTAAAGTCACCACCGGGGGCTGTCGGGAGCACGTACTTGATTCCATGCTTGTCGGTCTCGCTCTGTCATTACAAGCTGCACACTTCCTCCAGTCCCAAGCCTCGGGTAAGATGTTGGAAGGGGGGGTTCACAAATTGTTTAATATAACGATGAATAATATTTCAGGCTGTAGAGTGCTACTTATAGTCATTGTGAAACTTAATAAAGGAGCTTATAAATTCAAGAATAGCTTAGCAGTCAGACAGCTAAAGGAAACTGTCTGATGAAAATGTTTAGTTCAAATTATTCTCTATCTCATGTATAATTCAATGTATTCTAATAAGTGTATTTTATGATTGGATAATGAATATGGGATCTTCCTCTCATTATAAAGGAAATTTGTCATCCAAACATGTACTACTTATTGGTGGAAAATAATAACACCCATCTCCTCCTGTGTACTTAACATGAAACCCAAGCCAAAATAAACAAGTCTTTGCTCCTCAGTCAGTGTCTGTGTGTGATTGGGTGGAACTTCCGAGCCCTGTAGCCAAGGCTAAAAGGTAAGCGGGAGACCAATGATAGACTTTAACCCCTACATCTTCCACTGACTTTGGGGAATCGTCTCCTCCTACCTTCCACTGACTTTGGGGAATCTTCTGCTCCTATCTTCCACTGATGTTGGGGAATTTTTTCCTCTTGCCTTCCACTGACGTTGGAAATTTTTCCTCCTACCTTCCACTCATGTTGGGGAATCTTCTCCACCTTCCTTCCACTGACGTTGGGGAATCGTCTCCTCCTACCTTCCACTGACGTTGGGGAATCGTCTCCCCCTACCTTCCACTGACATTGGGGAATCGTCTCCTCCTACCTTCTACTAACGTTGGGGAATCGTCTCCTCCTACCTTCCACTGACTTTGGGGAATCTTCTGCTCCTACCTTCCACTGATGTTGGGGAATTTTTTCCTCTTGCCTTCCACTGACGTTGGAAATTTTTCCTCCTACCTTTTGATTGACGTTGGGGAATTTTTCCTCCTACCTTCCACTCATGTTGGGGAATCTTCTCCACCTTCCTTCCACTGACGTTGAGGAATCATCTCCTCCTACCTTCCACTGACGTTGGGGAATCGTCTCCTCCTACCTTCCACTAACGTTGGGGAATCGTCTCCTCCTACCTTCCACTGACGTTGGGGAATCGTCTCCCCCTACCTTCCACTGACGGGGAATCGTCTCCTCCTACCTTCCACTGACATTGGGGAATCGTCTCCTCCTACCTTCCACTGACGTTGGGGAATTGTCTCCTCCTACCTTCCACTGATGTTGGGGAATCGTCTCCTCCTACCTTCCACTGACGTTGGGGAATCGTCTCCTCCTAGCTTCCACTGAGGCTGGGAAATCTTCTCTTCCTACCTTCCACTGACATTGGGGAATCGTCTCCTCCTACCTTCCACCGACATTGGGGAATCTTCTCCTACTTTCCACCGACGCTAGGAAATCTTCTCCTACCTTCCAGTGGCGTTGGGGAATTGTCTCCCCCTACCTTCCACTGACGTTGGGGAATCATCTCCCCCTACCTTCCACTGACGTTGGGGAATTGTCTCCTCCTACCTTCCACTGACGGGGAATCATCTCCCCCTACCTTCCACTGACGGGGAATCATCTCCTCCTACCTTGCACTGACGTTGGGGAATCGTCTCCTCCTACCTTCCACTGACGTTGGGGAATCTTCTCCACCTTCCTTCCACTGAAATTGGGGATTCTTTTTTTCTCTCTGATATTGTGGCTAAATCATGTTGAAGGCATCATAGTTTTTCCCATACTCTGTCTCATTCTTTTCAATGTAACTTGGTATGTTAGAAGCTTATTCAACTAAAACAGTTTTTAACAAATATACATTCCCTCCCCAGTCCACATCACCGGTATAAAGCCCCCAGTGATTGGTCGGGGTGAAATAAATACCTGTTTGGGGAATGCAGAAAGTTATGATCTTCTGTTTGTTCATGGTTGCCTCTACATCTGAAATGTCACCATTCCGGTGAATGGACCTGGAACATACATAACTCTATGCAATGCTTCAATATCATTGTAATCCCCTTTACTCTACATGTGTCATGGTCGTCTGTAAATAATACAACAGGATAAGAGACTCCATTACTGGAGGAATGCCGTTCATGTAGAGGGGCGTTCTTGTTGGATTCCAAAATAGGAATTTATGAGGTTGCTCCTATTACTTTGGACTGTCCATGTCGGTATTCCATCCTCTATAGAGAAGATTTGATACATATGAATATATGGGAATAATGTGACTTGTATGTGTATCTATGTGGTATAGGATATAGGGGGCAGGTATGAATTGTAATGGGATATGGTCACCATGGTGCGTTAGGAATGCGATTGGGTAATAAAGATCTATACAAGAGAAACCGGTTTATGATTATTTAATATATCATATATTGAATAGGTGGAATGTTTACAGCATGTTTTTCTCTCAAACAGGTTTTTTATAGTTCTCCATGTATGGTATTCTTCGGTGGACTTTGTGAAGGAGTTAGAGACCATAAAGGAGTCATTTTATATGTTCTGTATAACGAAGGTAAATTCCTCTCGGTCTCATACTGTTTTTTATTAGTGTAATTCTTTTTTGAAAGCTTTTTTTATTGCTGTAGAAAAGTAACTTATACCATACCAGTATACAGTACAAAGAAACATATGTACCCCAATACGGTATATGCTGCTAAAAAAAAAAAGGGACATTTACGAGTGTCCTTAAAACCATCAATGTGCATTGACAAGTATTCCACCATGTAGCCACCCTGTACTTTAGTGGGTGTCTTAAATTTATACTTCCTGGCTGTTAGCTACCTGGGAAAATTGCTAGTCTCTCATTGGGTCTCTCCCTTATGTTTAGAGTTGCTGCAGCACCCTACTTGCCCCATTAGTTGTCTCTGACATCGAGGTCCATACAGTAGCTATGAGGTTTGGTACATTTTTTGCTATACAGCCTTTATGTCTCTGCTGGCTCCTACTAGTAGTTTCTGCAGTGGTGCATGGTGGGAGAGATTATAAAAAAAAAAAATCTCGGGAAGTGGCCTAGGGAGTTGACCTGTTTTGAGTTCATGCTGTGAATGCCTGAGCCCTATGGGCCAAACACAGGTTTAGTGGAGTGCCCCTGGTCGAAGAGGATGGTCTGCTGTAGGGATGATGGTAGCCACCCTCAGAGAGTCCAGGCCCTTCTTTAGTCCAATGGATTTCTGCTGGAGGGGTGACGGTTGCCACCCTCAGAGAGTCTAAGCCCTTCTTTAGTCCATAGGATATCTGCTGGAGGGGTGTAGTTTGAAAACCCTCAGAGAGTCTAAGCCCTTCTTTAGTCCAATGGATATCTGCTGGAAGGGTGACGGTTGTCGCCCTCAGAGAGTCCAGGCCCTTCTTTATTCCAATGGATATCTGCTGGAGGGGTGACGTTTGCCACCCTCAGAGAGTCTAAGCCCTTCTTTATTCCAATGGATATCTGCTGGAGGGGTGACGGTTGCCACCCTCAGAGAGTCTAAGCCCTTCTTTAGTCCAATGGATATCTGCTGGAGGGGTGACGGTTGCCGCCCTCAGAGAGCCCAGGCCCTTCTTTAGTCCAAGGAAAAGGATTCCAAGACCTGCAGAGTCAAATGTTTGAGGTCACCACCCAAGATTGTTGAGAAAACACGATTTGGGTTACTGATATTCTTCGACACCTGGCTCTGTATATTAAAAAAAACCCTGAAGAAGGGCATCAAGCCAGAAAAGTCGGGTTGATCCACTGAGCCAACACGTGTCTGTATATGTATTGCGATCCATACAATTGTTAATGTACTCTTTTTTTTTTTTTTATTGAATATACCATTTGTAATAAACTTCTGTTTTATATGATACAAGTATTGTTTTGGTTTCATGTTTTCTCCTCTTTAGTCCAATGGATATCTGCTGGAGGGGTGACACTTGCCGCCCTGAGAGTCTGAGCCCTTCTTTAGCCTAATGGATGTCTGCTGGAGGGGTGAAGTTTGCCGCCCTCAGAGAGTCTCCCCCTACCTTCCACTGACGTTGGAGAATCGTCTCCTCCTACCTTCCACTGACGTTGGGGAGTCGTCTCCTCCTACCTTCCACTGACGTTGGGGAGTCGTCTCCTCCTACCTTCCACTGACGTTGGGGAATCGTCTCCTCCTACCTTCCATTGACATTGGGGAATCGTCTCCTCCTACCTTCCACTGATGTTGGGGAGTCGTCTCCTCCTACCTTCCACTGACGTTGGGGAGTCGTCTCCTCCTACCTTCCACTGACGTTGGGGAGTCATCTCCTCCTACCTTCCACTGACGTTGGGGAGTCGTCTCCTCCTACCTTCCACTGACGTTGGGGAATCGTCTCCTCCTACAAGGCCTTTAAAAATAGGAAGCCGGGACGATTCGCGTTTCGCGGCCCCAAAACCGGAAGTGATGAAAAGACGCTAGATGCTCCGCTCTGCACGTTTCGTCATCTGGAGCGGCGCCATCTTGTTACACCAACCAGATTAAATAGCACGTGGTGATTTTTAGCCATGTGACCGCAGCCATTTTTGGCTAGTCTGTCAGATAAATAAATAGGGGCGCTATCTGTTGTGTTTATTATCCTTTTTGTTATTTCTTCTCTCGTGCCCATAATAACTTGTAATCCCAAGTGGCCCATTAAGCAACTAATTGCGATATCTGTTATCTAGGCGTCACAGTTTGTAATAAAATATTAGTGTCTTAGAACAGGCTATCTTCTAAAGGTCTGGTAAATGATGGTCATGGGGACACCGCATGCTACAACAAGGTCACATACAAATACAAAAGAGATTGTAACATTTAAAAAACAAAGAGTAATAAACATATTGAAAATCATGATATTATTGTAGTTTAAGGTGTGTATACATAAGTATGGGAAAACTAAAAATTACACACACACATATATATATATATAATATATATTTTTTTTTTAATTATTATATATATATATATATATATATATATATATATATATATATATATATTTTTATATATATATTAAATTATTTAAAAAGATATGAATATGAAGGAGGTTGGGCAATGACTGAATTAATTCGAAGGTATATTGTAGTTCATCCTACTGTGGTAGTATCCTACATTCCATACCATCTGGTTGTGTACCAATCATCATATAAAATTGTGCACAGGATATATGCTAATGGGATGAAGAGTGTGGATATGGACCCTGATCTATTGCTATATCCACACTATGTGGAGGGTATGTTAAATTAAAATGTAAAAATGTAATTATTAAAAAAATTATTAAAAATTAGTGAGGAAACCATTAAGATCTATATCTATGTTTAATCCATAGGGTTGGAGAGTATTAAGAAAAAAAAATCCATTTAGTTTCATTTTGTGATATTTTTATCTTTTAGTTATCCCCTCTCCAATGTCCCTTTAATTTTGTCTATGGCATAGAACACCAGACCTGACGGGTCTCTCTTGCGATACTCCCTATAGTGTCTAGATACACCATATTTTTGGAAGCCCCTTCTTTATATTGTTTTTGTGCTCATGAAGTCTAACGAACAAGGGCCCTGTAGTTCTTCTTGGAAAGGACCTTCCATAACATACGTTACATGTCTGCTGGTTATTAGTTCCTTAATGTTGCACTCTCTTCCTGTTGTGGTGGACTTGAAAGATTCCTTTTTTCGACCTGGTCTTCTTGCTAGTTCTGAATTTGTAAAACCCTTTCAATTGTTTGAATTTTTAATTTGTCTGGGGGGGGGTGGTGAGTACCTTGTGAACTAATCTATTCTACAAGGAGAGGGGGTCTTCTATAAATGAAGGTTCGGTATATAGAGCCCACCACCTTTAGGTGGGTGCTAATTAGTTAGGATAAGTTATAGGTGAATTGTCAGTGTCTTACCCTGTTGGTTAGGCTGGTTGGTTAATTTGGTTAGGAGATTGGATAGAATAGAGGAGGGTGTGGCCACCTACACTCTGCCCTGCAAGATTTCCATGACTTTCCCTGAAATGTTCTGGAAGGTAGGTGGACTGAAGGAGCAGAGTGGCAGGTAGTTTTGGAGACCGCTCTGAGCCAATCATTGTTTTGTTTGGGCAGAGGCAGGACTGTTATAAAAATCAAGGTCACATGTCTCCTGGTTTGGTTGGAGATGGGAATTGGATCCAGAAAGGCTGCAAAGATGTGATCAGCAAGGAGCAGGCTTGAAGGCCTGGGGTTGTAATGCTCTCAGTGCTGGATAGCAAAAGAACTGGACCTGAAGGCCTGAGGGTTCAGAGACCTCAGTGCTGGATGGTCCAGCAATATCAGTCAGCGACAGAAGGAGATTCCAGGAGAAATGTACCAGACATCACCGGCTGGGATGGTTCTGGACATGCGGAGCGAGAAGTAGCTGCTAGAAGGCTGGAGTAGACTGGGATCGGCTTTCTGTGTCAACCATGGACTGTCGGTGGGAGAGAGCAAGGGAGTGCAACCCAGCAGTACTCCTTCATCCAGGACTTTCCTGAACTGACGCGGGAGGATTGCAGGAGTCAAGATAGGCAGGTGAGGCCTGGGGCTTCCAGCATCCATATACCACAATGTCTTTCAGAGGGACATGGTTCGGTTCATTATGGGAAAGGACGGTGAATACATATGGAACCGGAAATTAAGAGGCAGCTCATACTTCCTTAAGAAATCTTGTAACACTCAGCAATCAAGAGAAATAAAGTTCTGTTTAAAATTATTGGACTGTCTGCTGATGTTATTCATGCAGGGGAGGAAAACGGACTCCATTAACAGAAAAGTATGAACTAACGGCAGCTCCCAAGGGAGTAATGCGCTACAGGTAAAATATTTTTTAATGTGCTGTCAGATTGTAGTCCAGGGCTTACTATGCATGCACCAATGGTGCGTTACCACAAAAGGAAATCCGTGCATGCGCCAAAGACGCCTCAGGGCGCCAACCCGCACTTGCGCAGAAGACTTGATGGAAAAGGGCAGGAAAATGCCCAGGAGGTGCACAGGAAGTGACCTCAACCTGATGGGAAAAGGTGGGAAAATACCCAGGAGGCACACAGGAAGTGACCTCAAACCTCCCTATATAAGCCCAGTCCAGACACTGCCAAATTGCTGGATTATCTTCAGTCCCCCCTTGTTCCTGTGCTTGTGTGTGATCTGTCTGAACCTGTTGTGACCTGGAAACCTATTTGACTACTCTTGATTGCTGCCTGCCATTGACCTTGGATTTGTACCTTAACCATTCTACTTCTTTGCCCCTTTTGTACTCAGCTGCCAGATTGGAACCGACCCTGGCTTGGATCTCGACCATTCTTCTTCTGATTAACCCTTTTATACTTGGTTGCCAAACTGGACTGGACCCCGGCTTGGATCTCAACCATTCTTCTGATTAAACCTTTTATGCTTCGTTGCCAAACCGGACTTGACCTCGTCTCAGATCTTAGACTAAGGCTTGCACGGTGCTGAGCACCCCTGCCACTCGGTGTCCACCAAGTCTCTGTCTCCATCTCCAGAGGCTTTAAGGACCCGAGGTGCAAGGGAGGCCTCCCCATTACTTCGGTCTCACATCAGGTATGTGGCCCTCATGACAACTGGCCAGTGTTTTTTTAAAAACTTTTCTATTGACTTATGTTGTCCATTGTAACAAGTAAGTAAGACCATTTCAATGTTCTTCTACTTCCCCCTTGTTGCCTTCTATCATAGTGTTTCTGTCCATTGATCTGACCTTTTTCTCTTTCAGGGTTTCCAGGTTTTTTTCTTTTGTGTTGAAAGAATGAAGGGGATCTTTCACTTGGGAAATTATTATTTCTGAACAATATTCCTCAAGAAATATATGAAGATAAATGAATTCCACCTATCCCACTGCTGCCACCAATGTAACTGACTCAAGAGGAGTATGTCCGCCATATAAGCTTCCCTTGTTCGGTACCAGCACGATCCAAGACCCCTTAGCTCACCCACTCACTTGTCAAGACATCAGTGGAGAGTGAAAAGAGGCATAAAACTCTATATTCAAACACAGGCACAAAGAGATATACACTCTGGGGACAATCCCCCTTCTTTGCTTAATGACTCAGGGCAGGGGTAAACGACATTCAGTAACAAAAGACACACAAGTTTATTCAACTTTCCAGCAGTAGACTGTCTTATCAGCAGGAAGGGCTGTTGGAGGAATCCCCCCCCCCTCCCTACAACACTTTATGAGCCCAAGCTCATACGATTTTCCAGCTGTCGGAAAGGTGGAATTCATTTATCTTCATATATTTCTTGAGGGAGATTGTTCAGAAATATTAATGTCCAAAGTGAAAGAGCCCCTTCAATCTTTGATCACAAACCACACACATAGAACCCAGGATAACAGGGGTAACACGAAATGCTGAGGCCGGTGTGGTTGAGCGGCGAGTCTGATTAGTGCAGACCCGACTGGGGTTCTCGGTCACCCCATGCCCCTAATAGACACAGGGCAACTTACACATAGGAGGCGTCAGGGGAGCTGGACAAGGAGTTTCCAGAGCTCTCCAAGATAAGCTGGCTTCCACAAGCCCCCCGCCCAAAGTGACTCCTGTCACAGCTGCTATTACAGAGGTTTCCTTAAACAGTGTCGCATATATTTCCAAATGCGACCAGCTGCATTCACTTCTGAAAAACAGAAGGTAATGTTTGTTATCAACCTCCTGACTGGGGAAGCTCCAGCTCGGGCCTCCCCGTATATAGAACAAGACAGCGTCACTCCGAATAATTTTCGAGAGTTTTGTGGCTGTGATGAACCAGGTTTTTTTTTGATGATCCCAACCGCTGCGGTATTGTTGAAGCAAAGTTGCCTAGTTTCCGGCAGGGTAGGCGCTCTGTTGCTGAGTACACAGCTGAATTCTGACGATGGATTGCAGATACCACTTGGAACCCTACAGAGCAAAAAAAAAAATCAGTTCCATCAAAGGGCTCTCTGAACAGGTGAAAGATGAGCTCGCCAGAGTAGAGACTCTTAATGATCTCGAGGCCTTCATCCAATTATGTGTAGCGCCAACCTACTTAGGTGTGTGCTAGATAGTTAGAGAAGGTAAGAGTTAGGTGAAAATTCCAGGCATTACCCTGTTTGGTTTAAGCCTGGCTGGGTTTAATTTGGTGGGAAGGAATGACAGAATAGCATTGGGGGTGTGAACACCTGCATTCTGTCAAAAGTGACGCCTTGTTTGACCAGTGAGAGGTGCTGGAGGACGGGTTGATTTGGAACAGAATGTAGTTAGTTGTATGGGTCATCCTGAGCCTATCATTACGGTCGCTCAAATGTACACGTGAGTGCAAACCCAGGGGAGCAGTATTTCCAAAGACTGAGGGTGCTAGTAATAGAACCAACTGGCGAAAAGGAACAAACTACCCAGCAGCTCCTACGGGGGTAGTGCGCTTCATATGTATCTGAATTGATCAGAGACTTACGGAAAGGAGGAAGGAGAGACTGGGAATGTTTGGAAGTCATGGTGGCATGCATTTCTCTGCTAGTCCATTTGTTCAGCAGGATCCAAGAGTTCCTCTAGATTCTGACACTCCTGAACCTATGCAGGTTGATGCTATTTGGAGAATCCATTTCTGCTCAGGAGAAAGAGAGAAAACGTTCCGAGAACTTATGTCTATATTGTGGGGACTCTGGGCATTATGCAGTTAACTGTCCTAACAAGGTTGGAAGAACGATTGCTGAGACCGATGTTATTGTAGACATGTGCAATTCATTTCGGGGTGCGAATGTAAATTCGGATGAACTTTTGGTTACTCAGTGATTTGGATGTATCCGAATCTCTGAATGAAATAGTACCGAATTTCATTTAAATTTGTTTCATTTTGTTTTGTTTATTCCTTTTTTCTCTTTTTTTAATTCCTTTTCTAATGAACTCCAAATTTTTGGAATGGTTCGAATTCAGATCGGTCAAAAAAAAAAAAAAAAAACGATCGCCCGATTCGAATTCTGTGTGAAGAAATTACTGGTGGTTATAGAGTGGGTCGGGAAGCCGGCCGCCGCGTCCTTAACAACCGATGAGTCAACCTCTGTCAGCGAGCTTCCCCACTATCAGATGAATGTAAATGAATGTTCTATCGGATAGTGCCCACTATCGAGAAGTGCCCAGAATGTACTGCGCGTGCGCTGTACGGAACAGCACAACAGCTGGTTTTACGATCAGCTGTTGTGACGTTGAGACGACGCCTGCGCACAGTAGCCGGCAACAGAAAATCTAGAAAAAAAAAACAGCATGGGGTCCCCCCCAAACCATACCAGGTCCTTTGGGCCCCCACCCCTTTCCTGGCCTGCCTGCTCAGATTGGGGGGACCCCCACACTGTTTTTTTTCTGAATTTTTCATTGCCGGCATTCTTTTGTTTACATTTCAGCTCTCATCGGGGAAGCCCGCTGACAGCTGATGAGTGATCGGTTGTTAAGGACACGGCGGCCGGCTTCCCAGCTCGCTCCTTAAACACCAGCTATTCTTCACACAGAATTCGAATAATTCCGAAAATTTGCAATTTGTTCGAAAATTAATAAATTAAATGAACTGAAATAATACTAAATAAAATCCAAAACAAATCAATGAAACAAATTTAGTAACATAATGATTCTTCCCAAAGTCAACATTTTTTTCTGTTTGCACATGTCTATGTTAGTAATGTCTGAACAAATAAACCCCATTACCCGGTCTATCTCCCTGTTGATTCATAAAGAGAATAAAGTCAATTCTCTACTATCTCTCATTTTGTCATCCCTATTAAACTTATCTCTGATGGCATTGAAATTCCTCGCTCTGCGATTCTGGACTCTGGGGGTGGGAGGAACTTTATGGACAAATTCTAACAAGAAATAAATCTGCCCCTATCGATATGGAGACTGTTGATAGTTCACTCTTATCGTCAGGACCTGTTACCCATGGAAAAGTCCCTTTTGTACTCCAATTTGAGGCTGACCATCAGTTTTCAGCTGATTACGTCACCCAAATTTCCTGGGGAGTTCAGTGTATGGACATAGTGGGACTTGCAGTCCCAAAATAATTAAAGTAACAGTTAGTCTTTGCTTAGGAAGACTCATGCCAGCACTTGGCTTCACACTCCCCCCACTAAAAGTCTTTGTTCCCCCAAAAAACAACATAGTTCTACGATAAATGTTTTTTTTTTTTCATGGAAAGATACAAAGAATATTCATACACTAATTGCAACAGTTATTTACAAGAGTCACCCAAGCACAAAGGCATAAATATTCTACTCTCTCACTACTGACAGAGGATCTCCCCACTGTTTAAGAGAAGAGGTGGGATACTTCTGCTGGTGGGCCACCAACTTAGGTATAGCCTAATGGTGCCTGTCAGAGGGTGAGTATGGACCACCTCTTTTACTTTCCACCTTAAGACAAGTTGACTGGCTATTACCTCTCTGCAACATGTGTACAACCTCCTCAGAACTTTGCCCCAGAGTGTCATAGGTTAACTTCTTTGGTGCTCCTCTTCTCAATTGACCTGTGACATTCTACAGGCTCAGTGTCATCCTCAGGTGGGTCTAGTAGTTTTTCTGTCTGAGTGGGGGTAGTATCAGATTGGGTGTCCTTTGGTTGGCTAGTTGACATGGGTCCCATGGGGGTATGTCCCCTCAGCTGCTCTGTTGGTTGGTCAACAAGGAAATGTTTGACCCCATCAGAGTCAGCCATTTCAGAAGGTGCATTCCCCAAATTAGGGGGGGTATCAGACTTTGTGGGTGTTGGTGGCCAGAACCAAGCTAGATGAATCTCCTCTTCTTTGCTATCCTCGTAATTTCACCTCTGAGGCAGCCTGTGGGAAGGGTGGTGCATAGAGGGCCCCATAGGTCTCCCCAGTGGAGCATTACTAACAGCTTTCTCCAGTGTACACACTGCATCTGTGATTGCTAAAAGATGGTTTTGATGCTAGACCTTCAAAGGCCTTGCCTATACCTCTGATCAGATCTGGTGTGCCAGTAACCCAGGTAGTTTCCTGCAAACCACAAATGGTTGAGACTTCCAGCAACCAGCAAGCTTGTGTTTTTCAGGGAGACCTAGGTTTCGTAGCAACACCTTGCCTTAGATTTTGACCCTAAGATCACAAAGTCTCTTGTTTCTCAAGCCCTCTGAGGTGCCCAGTGCTTTTTCATAGGGTGCTTTCAGATTGTCTTTCAATCATTCTACGCAGCCCTGTTGGGTAGCTGCAGTTGTCTGATCTACTGAGGTGTTGAACGTTAGGTAAACTGGTAGTCATGCCTCTCTCCCAAACATTAACAGGTAGGGGGAGAACCCTGTGGTATCGCTCTCCATGCTAATGTAGGCATGAACTATTGTGGCAATATGCCTACTCCAATGATGTTTATTTCATGCAGAAAGTGTTCCAAGCATGTCTAACAAGGTTCGCCTGAACTGTTTAGGCTGAGGGTTTCCTTGAGGATGGTAGGGGGTGGTACTTGGTTTTTGGATTCCCAACATTGTCAGCGATTTCTTGATGATCTTGTTCTCAAAATCTAACCCCTGATCTGAGTGGATGCATTGAGGTAGCCCATAATGGACAAAGAACTTCTCTACTAGGAACTTGGCTACCATCAAGGATTGAGCATATCTAGTGAAATGGTCAGTGACTACCACATACATTACTTCTCCCACCTGAGTCAGGCTCCAAGCACAGTAAGTCAATGCACACTAACTCCATTGGTCCTTGGCTTTGCAAGTGTCCCAGTGGGGCAACCTTGGCCTAGCAGAGTCTTTCTTTAAATGCATCTCAGACAGGAGTGGCAATAGTTCTCCACACTAGCCCTCAGACAAGGCCAGTAAAATCTCTCATGGATGAGAATAAAAGGTCCACTCAGGCACTAAATGGCCGTGCTCATCATGGAATGCCTTGAGTACTGTCTCTCGATGCTTCTTGGGTAGTAGGAGCTGCCAATTGTCTTTGGGACTATCTGAGGGGCCACTTAAGTAGACCACCTTATCCCTCAGCCTTAGATGGTCCCACTCCTGGTGGATCACCTTGGCTTCCCTTGGACTGTCTACTAGTAGCATTCCTGCCTGCGCTGCCTTCAGCACTGATGGAGGGAGTCCTACTTTTTGTCTTGCCATAGGTCTTCCTTTGTTAGTCAGGGTAGGCTGTTACTTTTTATTACTCCTTGAGAGGAATAGGCCTGGGACATTTATTGCCCAGTAAGTGGGTCTGGGACATTAGTAATGTTGATATTGGACAGATGAAGGCCATATTCCTTCAAATTATACTAAATTGGTTACCAATAGGGCTACACTCTGATAGCCCACACATGTCCAGGGGACCAAATACTGAAGACTTCCCTTATCTGTAGTGTTAGCTACAAGGGAGCTAAGGAACATTGGGTACACCCTGCCAGCACAGAGGACACATCTGTGAGGTGAGCAGGCAATTTGGCTGGTGATGGACACACAAGTATCGATCTCAGTTAGGACGGATAAGCACAGCGGTGGATTGTTTTATACACTGTGATAAATGAACTCATTTTTTTTCAACAATAGATGTTATACACATATGGACTGGTTTCACTGGGATATCAATCATTCTTTTGAATATATAAAAGTTGATTATTAAGTTTTTTTTATATAAATATGTAAATGTCATACAGCGCTTCACTATAAGGAAATAATTGTTCAATCGGTGTGGTGAATCACTGTGAGTGTTACAGCAGCTGTAGGGGGGTTTATTTCATATAAATTTTCTTCATATTAATTTTGATATCTATATAGTTTTATGCACATTGCACTTTAGATAGTTTCTTGGTGCTGATTGTCACTATACACTTCATAAACATGGAACATGCCTTTTCTTCTCTCGTATCACTCAGGATTATTACATAAGGAAGTTCACAAACTAATTATGATATGCAAAGTGCAGTAAACCCATCAACCAATCACATTTCACTTTTACTTACTTTATAACTGTCATAATTATTATTCATTGTCTGGCTGTTATGGGTTCCTTTACTTGGTACATTGCATTTTACTTCATGAGAAAAGCCTAAAAGGAGCTTCAGCTTACAGTTCTCTCTTCTGCTGTCAGCGATGGCCGATGCTGATCTGATCGAGGAGCTAAAATGTTCCATCTGTCTGAGCATTTATACCGATCCTGTAACCCTGACATGTGGACACAACTTCTGTCGGGTCTGTATTAATCTTGCTCTGGATGAACAGGAATGGTCTGGAGTGTATTCCTGTCCTCAATGTAGAGCAAACTTCAAATGTCCTGATCTTCAGAAGAACACAAGTTTGGCCAACATAGTGAAGCTTGTACTATGTGATCCACCAGCTCAGCATGTCTTCTGTACTCAATGTATTCACACTTCTGTACCTGCTGTGATATCCTGTCTGATGTGTGAAGCTTCTCTATGTGACAATCACCTGAGAGTCCACAGCAAGTCACCAGAACACATCTTGTGTGACCCCACCACTTCCCTGGAGGACAGGAAATGCTCCGTCCATAAGAAGATCCTGGAGTATTACTGCACTGAGGACTCCACCTGTATCTATGCATCCTGCAGGCTGGATGGAGAACATCGGGGACACCAGGTGGAGACTACGGATGAGGCCTCGGAGAAGAAGAAGAAAAAACTGAGGAATGTTCTGCAGAAACTGATGACAGAGAGAGAGGAGGTGGATAAAAGAGTTCAGAGTCTGCAGGAATGCAGGAGGAAAGTAAAAGGAAAAGCAGATGGTGAAACAGAGAGAGTCACTGTCCTGTTCAGAGACCTCCGGAGACATCTGGAAGACCTGGAGAAGAGAGTCCTGAATGAGATCTCCAAGCAGGCAGACTGGGTCTCCATCTCCATGTCGGATATGATCTGGGAACTGGAAATAAAGAAGAAGGAGCTGTCCAGGAAGATGGGTGACATTGAGGAGCTGTGTAACATGACGGATCCACTGACTGTCCTACGGGAATCAGACACAGGTGACTTATGTAATACCGAGGATGGAGATGATGATGACAGAGAGAGACATGATGAACTCCTCCATGATGGAGGGGATCTAGATATGGCGGGGGTCTCCCACACATTACACACAGGTTTATCTGATATCATGTCTGGGGTAATTGTACAGAAATGTCCAGGCACACATGTCTATCCACATTCTATTACAAAGGACCAAGGTCACATCAATGCTGAACCACCCAGATGTACCCAACCCACCCCCACCATACAACCATCCAGGAGATGTCCCCAACCCACCCCCACCATACAACACTCACACCGCCAGGCTGGAGGACCAAATATTGGGTCTCTACAGCAAACACTGGGAGTGTTGGGGGTTACAGACATATTAGTGGATGTGAGTAGAGCTGGTAACAATCTACATATATCAGATGATGGGAAAACTTTAACCTGGTTAGTATATCAGTCTTACCCAGAAACACCAGAGAGATTTCGGTGTCCTCAAGTAATAAGCAGTCAGAGTTTCTCCTCAGGGCGACATTACTGGGAAGTGGATGTCGGGGGGTCAGAGTTCTGTAGAGTCGGGATGTGTTACCCCAGTATAGACAGGAGAGAAGAGCACTCAAGGGTTGGATATAATAAGAAGTCCTGGGGTTTAGAGAAGTTGTGGTCTAATCAGTACTCAGTGATACATGACAAGAAGAAGATCCCATTACCCGGTGGTGTCTCCAGTAACAGAGTCAGGATAGATCTGGATTATGAGGCCGGGCGGATCTCCTTTTATGATCTGTGTGACCCGATCCGACATCTCCACACCTTCACCACCACCTTCACTGAGCCCCTCCATGCTGGGTTAGGTGTATGGGAAGGCCGTATAACGATATCTGGGGGAACCAGATGTGAGAAATCTGTCCAGAAACTGGTGACATCACAGGGTGGAGAATCTGATTGGTGCAATACTCAGGCAATAGGGGGAAGCAAAACTAAACTTCACTTTACCACCTAGTGTGTCACTGACCAGGAACAAGCATGCAGAAGGGCAGAGTGTTCAGGCTTCACTGGCTGCATGCTTGTTCTGGGTCAGTGACACACTAGGTAGTGTATTAGGATTGGGAAGACAGCCCTGGAGCCCTCACCTTTGTAGTGTATCTATAGCCAGACAAGAAGGAACTCTCCAACAGTCTCCCCTTCAGTCCCGGCACCTCTATGATCCTTATGGAGCTGAGCAATTGTTCCATTTCCCCTATGGCCCTATTCATCTGATAAAGAGAAATAATTCCCTTTTTGATTTACTAATGATGAAATGACATGACTAAGTGCTTATATGCTAATGTGAGGTTCTTTATATAATAACAGGTTCTCTGTCTAGAATGACTTTACAGAAAGATGTTATTAGAACAAATTGTTGTGCTGCTTGTACAAATTCTTCAGTGAATGATTCCATCTGTAAAATGTTGATGTTTGGGACGGTCCTCCATGACAACTGTCCAGGGTTGGAGGGTAAAAGCTTCCCGTTTGATGAAGAGGTCAGATCCTTGGTCCACCTGCCATGTTTAAGGATCTCCGCACACCTTCATCTCTCTTAAATGATATTCCTAATGCCGAGTACACAGGGACGAACTTGCCAACGGGCTAAACTCCGTCGGCATTTCCGACGGAAAGATTTAGAACATGTTCTATATCTGAGTCCGTCGGAAATGCCAACAGAAAAAGTCCGATGGGGCATACACACGGTCGGAATGTCCGACCGAAAGCTCCCATCTGACTTTTTCTGTCGGGAAGTCCGGCCGTGTGTACGCCGCATAAGTGCTTATATGCTAATGTGAGGTTCTTTATATAAAAAAAGGTTCTCTGTCTAGAATGACTTTACACAAAGATGTTATTAGAAGAAATTGTTGATCTCCAGATCCTTGGAATGTCTTGTTGGGGAACATAGGGACAGTTGGTCTCCTACAATGAGAGATTTGGGAGTCTGGTCAAGTTGATTTCTTCTGTAAAATATTGATGTTTGGGACGGTCCTCCATGACAACTGTCCAGGATTGGAGGGTAAAAGCCTCCCGTATGATGAAGAGGTCAGATCCTTGGTCCTCCTACCATGTCTAAGGATCTCCGCACACCTTCATCTCTCTACTTTCTAATCTTTACTTTTTCTTTGTAACTCTTCTCTTCTTAATAAACTTCCAGAACCTTCACCGGGATCAGAGGTTGTTATTTCTTCATCACACTCCACAAGAACTTTGTAATCCCGATGGAACACATCTATCATTTTATTGGGACGCACAAGGCTTCCTATGGTCAGGATTGTCCTACAAAGATCAGTTTTTATATTTATATATACAGTGGGTGTAGAAAAGATTACCCCCCCTCTTTAAAATAATCACATTTTGTTACTTTGCAGCCTGAAATGAAGACAGGCACAGTTTTCGTTTTATGCAGCTGTATTTACTCCATGCAACTTATAACATCAAAGTGAAATATAGAACACCAACATGTCAGAAATAAAAAAAAATAATAAAAAATAGAATTACTGAGTTGGAAAAATGATCGCCCCCTTGTGTCAGTATTTTGTTGGACCCTTTTGCTGTAATTCCAGACTTTAGTCTGCTGGGATGTCTCAGGTAACTTTGCACATCTAGACTTTGCAATATTGGCCTGTTCTTCTCTGCAGAATGGCTCAACTTCAGTTACATTTGGTGGTGACTGCTTGTGGACTGCAGTCTTCAGTCATTCCACAGATTTTCAATGGAGTTTAAGTCTGGGTTCTGACTAGGCCATGCAAGGACATTACTCTCCCCCTCCTCCAACCACTATGTGCTGATTAGTGGTCATTCCCTGCCTTCTCCTCCAACCACTGTGTGCTCATTGATGGACATTTCCCACCTTCTCCTCCAACCACTGTGTGCTCATTGGTGGACATTCCCCAAGTTCTCTTCCAACCACTGTGTGCTCACTGGTGGACATTTCCCGCCTTCTCCTCCAACCACTGTGTGCTCATTGATGGACATTTCCTGCTTTCTCTTCCAACCATTGTGTGCTCATTGGTGGACATTCCCCCGACTTCTCCTCCAACCACTGTGTGCTCATTGGTGGACATTCCCCAAGTTCTCCTCCAACCACTGTGTGCTCATTGGTTTACATTCCCCGTCTTCTCCTCCAACCACTGTGTGCTCATTGATGGACATTTCCTGCCTTCTCCTCCAACCACTGTGTGCTCATTGGTGGATATTCCCCAAGTTCTCTTCCAACCACTGTGTGCTCACTGGTGGACATTTCCCGCCTTCTCCTCCAACCACTGTGTGCTCATTGATGGACAATGGCATCCCTAGGGGGGGCCAGAGGGGGCCCTGACCCCCCCAACATTATGCTGTGCCCCACCCCCAATAAAAAAAAATCAATGTCTAAGAGGGAGAGAGTCCCCAGTCAGCTCCTGCGGGTGATTCCTCCCCCCTCCCTGACACTGCATAATGTGAGCACTCACACAACCACGGCCGCCCAATCTGCTCCTTCCCCTGCATCCTGATTGGCAGGAAGAAGGGCGAGTTGCAGGAAGGACTCCACCAGGACTCTCAGTTACTGAAAAAACAGACTGATTTCTCCCATCCTTAGGACAGGAGAACCAGCCTGTAAATTCTAAGAGATGCCAGGCCAGAGCAGTCAATAGCAGGGGCAGGACAGCAAGAGGAGGCTGGGAAACCCCACAGTGGCAGAATACCAGGGCCCGGAGGCAAGACAACCTTTGCAACCTTGATAGTTCTCCCACTGCTTTGGATCTTTATATTTTCTTGGTATGCTGGTGACACATATATCTTGTTTTCTGCCACCCTGGGGGACCCCAATACAGTAGGAAGGGAGCTCACTGCAGAACATGTGAAAGGGCCGTTGTGGGGTCGTAGTAAAGGGCCCCAGTATATATTTATATATATATATATACACATTTTATAGTTGCCCCCCTACTTTTGTCCCTGTCCCCCCATGTGCCCCCCCTAAATATGAAAGCTGGAGACGCCACTGTTGATGGACATTTCCTGCCTTCTCCTCCAACCACTGTGTGCTCATTGGTGGACATTCCCCAAGTTCTCTTCCAACCACTGTGTGCTCACTGGTGGACATTCAACCGACTACACCTCCAACCACTGAGTGCTCATTGGTGGACATTCCCTGCCTTCTCCTCCAACCACTGTGTGCTCATTGGTGGACATTCCCTAAGTTCTCCTCCAACCACTGTGTGCTCACTGGTGGACATTCCCTGTCTCCTCCTCCAACCATTGTGTGCTAACTGGTGGACATTTCCTGACTCCTCCTCCAACCACTGTGTGCTCATTAGTGGTCATTCCCCGCCTTCTCCTCCAACCACTGTGTGCTCATTGATGGACATTTCCCACCTTCTCCTCCAACCACTGTGTCCTCATTGGTGGACATTCCCCGACTTCTCCTCCAACCACTGTGTGCTCACTGGTGGACATTCCCCGACTCCTCCAACCACAGTGTGCTCATTGGTGGACATTCCCCACCTTCTCCTCAAACCACTGTGGGCTCATTGGTGGACATTCCCCGCCTTCTCCTCTAACCACTGTGGGCTCATTGGTGGACAATCCCCGCTTTCTCCAACCACTGTGTGCTCATTGGTGGAAATTCCCTGCCTTCTCCAACCACTGTGTGCTCATTGGTGGAAATTCCCCACCTTCTCCAACCACTGTGTGCTCATTGTTGCTGTGTGCTTTGGGTCATTGTCATGTTGGAATTTGATGGTATTTTGCCCCATCAATTTTTCCTTCTAGCCTGGCAAGTGCTCCAGTCCCTGCTGCAGAGAAACACCCCCCATACCTGGAGATTACCCCCCCCCAATACCAGGATATTACCACCTCCATGCTTTATAGTGTATTTGGATGGTGAGCTGTATTGGATTTCCACCAGACATACAGTATTGTTTGGTGTTGAGGCCAAATAATTCAATTCTGGTCTCATCTGACCACCTTAAAAGGCATCTTGAAGATTCTGAGGCCACATGGAAAAAGGTGTTATGGTCAGATGAGAATGGCCTCAACCCCAAGTGATATGTCTGGGGGAAATCCATCCAAATAACGCCATTCCTACAGTAAAGCATGGAGGTGCTAATACGTTTTTTTTCCTGTGATCACTAGCTCCATCTAGTGACCATAATATGGTATTTTCCTGATTCATTTTATTCTGTATAAATGAGAAACATACAACCTGAAGCACTGGTTCAGTGCGTCCCTTCCAATGCAGAACATACAAGTACGGTGTGTAGTTACACGGCACAAGTCGCTTAATCAGAGTAACTCTGCACTTTATTATTGCACACAGTGAGGCTCATCTCTAAGTCGGGGAACTACCTTAATGTTCAACTTTTCACATGACTGCAGAACCCGCCTAGACCCGGGCATTGATGAGCGCGCTCTGCCCAAACCCCACCAAGTAAAACATTCCTTAGAGGGTCTATAAGCTTCAAAGGAGTAAACAATTCATCAGAGGCTCTATATGCTTCAAAGAAGTAAAACATTCCTTAGAGGGTCTCTAAGCTTCAAAGGATAAAACATTCAGCAGAGGGTCTCTAAGCTTCAAAGGATAAAACATTCAGCAGAGGGTCTCTAAGCTTCAAAGGATAAAACATTCAGCAGAGGGTCTATAAGCTTCCAAATAGTAAAACCTTCTTTAGGGGGTTTATAAATATCAAAGGAGTCATTTAAAAGAGATCGCTCCATAACTCCCACATTTCGATGGGTCTTTGCCTTCTTTAACCACTTAAGAATTGGCCCAAATGACGGCTACAGGGCGGGTGCATAACTCTGGGAGGGAGTACTATGACGTCCTCCCAGAATCCCCTAGGGCACACACCCAAACACATCTATGACCGCCGGGTCCAGAGGAGCGATCGCATGTTAACAAACCGGCATGATATCCGGTTCCTCTTTACCCCTCCGTACAGTGTGAGCGGAGAGATCGGTGGTAGCAGCGCTGTGGGCTGGATGTGTAGTGCCCACAGCGCTGACCATTCTCAGCCATGCATACCCATCCATACTCGGCATACCCATCCCTCCATCCATACTCGGCATACCCATCCCTCCATCCATACTCGGCATACCCATCCCTCCATCCATACTCGCCATACCCATCCATCCATACTCGGCATACCCATCCCTCCATCCATACTCGCCATACCCATCCATCCATACTCGGCATACCCATCCATCCATAATCTGCATACCCATCCATCCATCCATCCATCCATAATCTGCATAACCATCCATACTCTGCATACCCATCCCTCCATCCATACTCTGCATACCCATCCATACTCTGCATATCCATCTATCCATCCATACTCTGCATACCCATCCATCCATCCTCTGCATACCCATCCATACTCTGCATATCCATCCATCCATACTCTGCATACCCATCCCTCCATCCATACTCTGCATACCCATCCATACTCTGCATACCCATCCATCCATCCATACTCTGCATACCCATCCCTCCATCCATACTCTGCATACCCATCCATCCATCCATACTCTGCATACCCATCCCTCCATCCATACTCTGCATACCCATCCATCCATCCATACTCGGCATACCCATCCATCCATACTCGGCATACCCATCCATCCATACTCTGCATACCCATCCATCCATCCATACTCTGCATACCCATCCCTCCATCCATACTCTGCATATCCATCCATCCATCCATACTCTGCATATCCATCTATCCATCCATACTCTGCATACCCATCCATACTCTGCATACCCATCCATCCATACTCTGCATACCCATCCACCCATCCATACTCTGCATATCCATCCATCAATCCATACTCTGCATACCCATCCATCCATCCATCCATAATCTGCATACCCATCCATCCATACTCTGCATACCCATCCATCTATCCATACTCTGCATATCCATCCATCCATCCATACTCGGCATACCCATCCATCCATCCATACTCGGCATACCCATCCCTCCATCCATACTCGGCATACCCATCCATCCATCCATACTCGGCATACCCATCCATACTCTGCATACCCATCCATCCATCCATACTCTGCATACCCATCCATCCATCCATACTCTGCATACCCATCCATCCATCCATACTCTGCATACCCATCCATACTTGGCATACCCATCTATACTGGGCATACCCATCCCTCCATCCATACTCGGCATACCCATCCATCCATCCATACTCTGCATGCCCATCCATCATCTGCATACCCGTCCATCCATCCATACTCTGCATACCCATCCATACTCGGCATACCCATCCATCCATCCATACTCGGCATACCCATCCCTCCATCCATACTCGGCATACCCATCCATACTCGGCATACCCATCCCTCCATCCATACTCGGCATACCCATCCATCCATCCATACTCTGCATACCCATCCATCCATCCATACTTGGCATACCCATCTATACTGGGCATACCCATCCCTCCATCCATACTCAGCATACCCATCCATCCATCCATACTCGGCATACCCATCCATCTATACTCGGCATACCCATCCATCCATCCATCCATAATCTGCATACTCGTCCATCCATCCATCCATACTCTGCATACCCATCCATACTCTGCATACCCATCCATCCATCCATCCATACTCTGCATATCCATCCATCCATCCATACTCGGCATACCCATCCATCCATCCATACTCTGCATACCCATCCATCCATCCATACTCTGCATACCCATCCATACTTGGCATACCCATCTATACTGGGCATACCCATCCCTCCATCCATACTCAGCATACCCATCCATCCATACTCTGCATGCCCATCCATCCATCCATCATCTGCATACCCATCCATCCATCCATCCATACTCTGCATACCCATCCATACTCTGCATACCCATCCATCCATCCATACTCTGCATACCCATCCATCCATCCATACTCTGCATACCCATCCATCCATACTCTGCATACCCATCCATCCATCCATACTCTGCATACCCATCCATCCATCCATACTCTGCATACCCATCCATCCATCCATACTCTGCATACCCATCCATCCATCCATACTCTGCATACCCATCCATACTTGGCATACCCATCTATACTGGGCATACCCATCCCTCCATCCATACTCTGCATGCCCATCTATCCTCGGCATACCCATCCATCCATACTCTGCATGCCCATCTATCCTCGGCATACCCATCCATCCATACTCGGCATATCCATCCATCCATCCATCCATCCATCATCTGCATACCCATCCATCCATCCATACTCTGCATACCCATCCATCCATCCATCCTCGGCATACCCATCCATCCATCCATACTCGGCATACCCATCCATCCATCCATACTCGGCATACCCATCCATACTCGGCATACCCATCCATCCATCCATACTCTGCATGCCCATCCATACTCGGCATACCCATCCATCCATCCTCTGCATACCCATCCATACTCTGCATACCCATCCATACTCTGCATACCCATCCATCCATCCATACTCTGCATATCCATCCATCCATACTCGGCATACCCATCCATACTTGGCATACCCATCTATACTGGGCATACCCATCCCTCCATCCATACTCAGCATACCCATCCATCCATCCATCCTCTGCATACCCATCCATACTCGGCATACCCATCCATCCTCTGCATACCCATCCATACTCGGCATACCCATCCATCCATCCATACTCGGCATACCCATCCTTCCTCTGCATGCCCATCCATCCTCGGCATACCCATCCATACTCGGCATACCCATCCATCCTCTGCATGCCCATCCATCCTCGGCATGCCCATCCATCCTCGGCATACCCATCCATCCTCGGCATACCCATCCATCCATACTCGGCATACCCATCCATCCTCTGCATGCCCATCCATCCTCTGCATACCCATCCATCCATACTCGGCATACCTATCCATCCTCTGCATGCCCATCCATACTCGGCATACCCATCTATACTCGGCATACCCATCCATCCATACTCGGCATACCCATCCATACTCGGCATACCCATCCATCCATCCATACTCGGCATACCCATCCATATTCTGCATACCCATCCATCCATCCATACTCGGCATACCCATCCATCCATCCATACTCTGCATACCCATCCATCCATCCATACTCTGCATACCCATCCATCCATCCATACTCGGCATACCCATCCATACTTGGCATACCCATCTATACTGGGCATACCCATCCCTCCATCCATACTCAGCATACCCATCATCCATCCATACTCTGCATGCCCATCCATACTCAGCATACCCATCCATCCATCCATACTCGGCATACCCATCCATCCTCTGCATGCCCATCCATCCTCGGCATGCCCATCCATCCTCTGCATACCCATCCATACTCGGCATACCCATCCATCCATCCTCGGCATACCCATCCATCCTCTGCATGCCCATCCATCCTCGGCATACCCATCCATCCATCCATCCATACTCGGCATACCCATCCATACTCGGCATACCCATCCATCCATGGCATACCCATCCATCCATCCATACTCGGCATACCCATCCATACTCGGCATACCCATCCATCCATACTCTGCATACCCATCAATCCATCGATACTCTGCATACCCATCCATCCATACTCGGCATACCCATCCATACTCGGCATACCCATCCATCCATACTCTGCATGCCCATCCATACTCGGCATACCCATCCCTCCATCCATACTCGGCATACCCATCCATCCATCCATACTCTGCATGCCCATCCATCCTCGGCATACCCATCCATACTCGGCATACCCATCCATACTCGGCATACCCATCCATCCATACTCTGCATGCCCATCCATACTCGGCATACCCATCCCTCCATCCATACTCGGCATACCTATCCATCCATCCATACTCTGCAATGCCATCCATCCTCGGCATACCCATCCATACTCGGCATACCCATCCATCCATACTCGGCATACCCATCCATCCTCTGCATGCCCATCCATCCTCGGCATACCCATCCATACTCGGCATACCCATCCATACTCGGCATACCCATCCATCCATCCATACTCGGCATACCCATCCATCCTCTGCATGCCCATCCATACTCGGCATACCCATCTATACTCGGCATACCCATCCATCCATACTCGGCATACCCATCCATACTCGGCATACCCATCCATCCATGGCATACCCATCCATCCATCCATACTCGGCATACCCATCCATACTCGGCATACCCATCCATACTCGGCATACCCATCCATCCATACTCTGCATACCCATCAATCCATCGATACTCTGCATACCCATCCATCCATACTCGGCATACCCATTCATACTCGGCATACCCATCCCTCCATACTCTGCATGCCCATCCATACTCGGCATACCCATCCATCCATCCATACTCTGCATGCCCATCCATCCTCGGCATACCCATCCATACTCGGCATACCCATCCATACTCGGCATACCCATCCATCCATACTCTGCATGCCCATCCATACTCCTCTTTACCCCTCCGTACAGTGTGAGCGGAGAGATCGGTGGTAGCAGCGCTGTGGGCTGGATGTGTAGTGCCCACAGCGCTGACCATTCTCAGCCATGCATACCCATCCATACTCGGCATACCCATCCCTCCATCCATACTCGGCATACCCATCCCTCCATCCATACTCGGCATACCCATCCCTCCATCCATACTCGCCATACCCATCCATCCATACTCGGCATACCCATCCCTCCATCCATACTCGCCATACCCATCCATCCATACTCGGCATACCCATCCATCCATAATCTGCATACCCATCCATCCATCCATCCATCCATAATCTGCATAACCATCCATACTCTGCATACCCATCCCTCCATCCATACTCTGCATACCCATCCATACTCTGCATATCCATCTATCCATCCATACTCTGCATACCCATCCATCCATCCTCTGCATACCCATCCATCCATCCATACTCTGCATACCCATCCATACTCTGCATACCCATCCATCCATCCATACTCTGCATACCCATCCCTCCATCCATACTCTGCATACCCATCCATACTCTGCATACCCATCCATCCATCCATACTCTGCATACCCATCCCTCCATCCATACTCTGCATACCCATCCATCCATCCATACTCTGCATACCCATCCATACTCGGCATACCCATCCATCCATACTCGGCATACCCATCCATCCATACTCTGCATACCCATCCATACTCTGCATACCCATCCCTCCATCCATACTCTGCATATCCATCCATCCATCCATACTCTGCATATCCATCTATCCATCCATACTCTGCATACCCATCCATACTCTGCATACCCATCCATCCATACTCTGCATACCCATCCACCCATCCATACTCTGCATATCCATCCATCAATCCATACTCTGCATACCCATCCATCCATCCATCCATCCATCCATAATCTGCATACCCATCCATCCATACTCTGCATACCCATCCATCTATCCATACTCTGCATATCCATCCATCCATCCATACTCGGCATACCCATCCATCCATCCATACTCGGCATACCCATCCCTCCATCCATACTCGGCATACCCATCCATCCATCCATACTCGGCATACCCATCCATACTCTGCATACCCATCCATCCATCCATACTCTGCATACCCATCCATCCATCCATACTCTGCATACCCATCCATCCATCCATACTCTGCATACCCATCCATACTTGGCATACCCATCTATACTGGGCATACCCATCCCTCCATCCATACTCGGCATACCCATCCATCCATCCATACTCTGCATGCCCATCCATCATCTGCATACCCGTCCATCCATCCATACTCTGCATACCCATCCATACTCGGCATACCCATCCATCCATCCATACTCGGCATACCCATCCCTCCATCCATACTCGGCATACCCATCCATACTCGGCATACCCATCCCTCCATCCATACTCGGCATACCCATCCATCCATCCATACTCTGCATACCCATCCATCCATCCATACTTGGCATACCCATCTATACTGGGCATACCCATCCCTCCATCCATACTCAGCATACCCATCCATCCATCCATACTCGGCATACCCATCCATCTATACTCGGCATACCCATCCATCCATCCATCCATAATCTGCATACTCGTCCATCCATCCATCCATACTCTGCATACCCATCCATACTCTGCATACCCATCCATCCATCCATCCATACTCTGCATATCCATCCATCCATCCATACTCGGCATACCCATCCATCCATCCATACTCTGCATACCCATCCATCCATCCATACTCTGCATACCCATCCATACTTGGCATACCCATCTATACTGGGCATACCCATCCCTCCATCCATACTCAGCATACCCATCCATCCATACTCTGCATGCCCATCCATCCATCCATCATCTGCATACCCATCCATCCATCCATCCATACTCTGCATACCCATCCATACTCTGCATACCCATCCATCCATCCATACTCTGCATACCCATCCATCCATCCATACTCTGCATACCCATCCATCCATACTCTGCATACCCATCCATCCATCCATACTCTGCATACCCATCCATCCATCCATCCATACTCTGCATACCCATCCATCCATCCATACTCAGCATACCCATCCATCCATCCATACTCAGCATACCCATCCATACTTGGCATACCCATCTATACTGGGCATACCCATCCCTCCATCCATACTCTGCATGCCCATCTATCCTCGGCATACCCATCCATCCATACTCTGCATGCCCATCTATCCTCGGCATACCCATCCATCCATACTCGGCATATCCATCCATCCATCCATCATCTGCATACCCATCCATCCATCCATACTCTGCATACCCATCCATCCATCCATCCTCGGCATACCCATCCATCCATCCATACTCGGCATACCCATCCATCCATCCATACTCGGCATACCCATCCATACTCGGCATACCCATCCATCCATCCATACTCTGCATGCCCATCCATACTCGGCATACCCATCCATCCATCCTCTGCATACCCATCCATACTCTGCATACCCATCCATACTCTGCATACCCATCCATCCATCCATACTCTGCATATCCATCCATCCATACTCGGCATACCCATCCATACTTGGCATACCCATCTATACTGGGCATACCCATCCCTCCATCCATACTCAGCATACCCATCCATCCATCCATCCTCTGCATACCCATCCATACTCGGCATACCCATCCATCCTCTGCATACCCATCCATACTCGGCATACCCATCCATCCATCCATACTCGGCATACCCATCCTTCCTCTGCATGCCCATCCATCCTCGGCATACCCATCCATACTCGGCATACCCATCCATCCTCTGCATGCCCATCCATCCTCGGCATGCCCATCCATCCTCGGCATACCCATCCATCCTCGGCATACCCATCCATCCATACTCGGCATACCCATCCATCCTCTGCATGCCCATCCATCCTCGGCATACCCATCCATCCTCTGCATACCCATCCATCCATACTCGGCATACCTATCCATCCTCTGCATGCCCATCCATACTCGGCATACCCATCTATACTCGGCATACCCATCCATCCATACTCGGCATACCCATCCATACTCGGCATACCCATCCATCCATCCATACTCGGCATACCCATCCATATTCTGCATACCCATCCATCCATCCATACTCGGCATACCCATCCATCCATCCATACTCTGCATACCCATCCATCCATCCATACTCTGCATACCCATCCATCCATCCATACTCGGCATACCCATCCATACTTGGCATACCCATCTATACTGGGCATACCCATCCCTCCATCCATACTCAGCATACCCATCATCCATCCATACTCTGCATGCCCATCCATACTCAGCATACCCATCCATCCATCCATACTCGGCATACCCATCCATCCTCTGCATGCCCATCCATCCTCGGCATGCCCATCCATCCTCTGCATACCCATCCATACTCGGCATACCCATCCATCCATCCTCGGCATACCCATCCATCCTCTGCATGCCCATCCATCCTCGGCATACCCATCCATCCATCCATCCATACTCGGCATACCCATCCATACTCGGCATACCCATCCATCCATGGCATACCCATCCATCCATCCATACTCGGCATACCCATCCATACTCGGCATACCCATCCATCCATACTCTGCATACCCATCAATCCATCGATACTCTGCATACCCATCCATCCATACTCGGCATACCCATCCATACTCGGCATACCCATCCATCCATACTCTGCATGCCCATCCATACTCGGCATACCCATCCCTCCATCCATACTCGGCATACCCATCCATCCATCCATACTCTGCATGCCCATCCATCCTCGGCATACCCATCCATACTCGGCATACCCATCCATACTCGGCATACCCATCCATCCATACTCTGCATGCCCATCCATACTCGGCATACCCATCCCTCCATCCATACTCGGCATACCTATCCATCCATCCATACTCTGCAATGCCATCCATCCTCGGCATACCCATCCATACTCGGCATACCCATCCATCCATACTCGGCATACCCATCCATCCTCTGCATGCCCATCCATCCTCGGCATACCCATCCATACTCGGCATACCCATCCATACTCGGCATACCCATCCATCCATCCATACTCGGCATACCCATCCATCCTCTGCATGCCCATCCATACTCGGCATACCCATCTATACTCGGCATACCCATCCATCCATACTCGGCATACCCATCCATACTCGGCATACCCATCCATCCATGGCATACCCATCCATCCATCCATACTCGGCATACCCATCCATACTCGGCATACCCATCCATACTCGGCATACCCATCCATCCATACTCTGCATACCCATCAATCCATCGATACTCTGCATACCCATCCATCCATACTCGGCATACCCATTCATACTCGGCATACCCATCCATCCATACTCTGCATGCCCATCCATACTCGGCATACCCATCCCTCCATCCATACTCGGCATACCCATCCATCCATCCATACTCTGCATGCCCATCCATCCTCGGCATACCCATCCATACTCGGCATACCCATCCATACTCGGCATACCCATCCATCCATACTCTGCATGCCCATCCATACTCGGCATACCCATCCCTCCATCCATACTCGGCATACCTATCCATCCATCCATACTCTGCAATGCCATCCATCCTCGGCATACCCATCCATACTCGGCATACCCATCCATCCATACTCGGCATACCCATCCATCCTCTGCATGCCCATCCATCCTCGGCATACCCATCCATACTCGGCATACCCATCCATCCATACTCGGCATACCCATCCATACTCGGCATACCCATCCATCCATGGCATACCCATCCATCCATCCATACTCGGCATACCCATCCATACTCGGCATACCCATCCATACTCGGCATACCCACCCATCCATCCATACTCTGCATACCCATCAATCCATCGATACTCTGCATACCCATCCATCCATACTCGGCATACCCATCCATACTCGGCATACCCATCCATACTCGGCATACCCATCCATACTCGGCATACCCATCCATCCATACTCTGCATGCCCATCCATACTCGGCATACCCATCCCTCCATCCTCGGCATACCCATCCATACTCGGCATACCCATCCATCCATGGCATACCCATCCATCCATCCATACTCGGCATACCCATCCATACTCGGCATACCCATCCATACTCGGCATACCCATCCATCCATACTCTGCATACCCATCCATCCATCCATACTCTGCATGCCCATCCATCCTCGGCATACCCATCCATACTCGGCATACCCATCCATACTCGGCATACCCATCCATCCATACTCTGCATGCCCATCCATACTCAGCATACCCATCCCTCCATCCATACTCGGCATACCTATCCATCCATCCATACTCTGCAATGCCATCCATCCTCGGCATACCCATCCATACTCGGCATACCCATCCATCCATCCATACTCGGCATACCCATTCATCCTCTGCATGCCCATCCATCCTCGGCATACCCATCCATCCTCGGCATACCCATCCATACTCGGCATACCCATCCATCCATCCATACTCGGCATACCCATCCATCCTCTGCATGCCCATCCATACTCGGCATACCCATCTATACTCGGCATACCCATCCATCCATCCATACTCGGCATACCCATCCATACTCGGCATACCCATCCATCCATGGCATACCCATCCATCCATCCATACTCGGCATACCCATCCATACTCGGCATACCCATCCATACTCGGCATACCCATCCATACTCGGCATACCCATCCATCCATACTCGGCATACCCATCAATCCATCGATACTCTGCATACCCATCCATCCATACTCGGCATACCCATCCATACGATGCATACCCATCCATCCATCCATACTCGGCATACCCATCCATACTTGGCATACCCATCTATCCATGCTCTGCATACCCATCCATACTCGGCATACCCATCCATCCATCCATCCTCGGCATACCCATCCATCGATACTCTACATACCCATCCATCCATACTCGGCATACCCATCCATTCTCGGCATACCCATCCATCCATCCATACTCGGCATACCCATCCATCCATCCATACTCTGCATACCCATCCATCCATCCTCGACATACCCATCCATCCATACTCTGCATACCCATCCATTCATACTCGGCATACCCATCCATACTTGGCATACCCATCCATCCATACGATGCATACCCATCCATACTCGGCATACCCATCCATCTATACTCTGCATACCCATCCACACTCGGCATACCCATCCATCCATCCTCTGCATACCCATCCATACTCGGCATACCCATCCATCCATACTCGGCATACCCATCCATACTCGGCATACCCATCCATCCATACCCATCCATACTCGGCATACCCATCCATCCATCCATACTCTGCATACCCATCCATCCAGCCATACTCAGTCATTCCATCTATACCCAGCCATACTCAGCCGTACCCATCCATACCCGGCCATACTCATTTATGCTCAGCCATCCCCGTCCACGGCTCATCCATGCCACATCAGTTATCATCCATGCCACTACAGTGCCTCACAAAAGTGTAATAGGTAGTCAAATTAGATTTGAAACTTATGCCCCTAGAACACCTGAAGGTGCTCCCTGCATGTTGGGCCTCTGTATGTGGCCAGGCTGTGTAAAAGTCTCCCACATGTGGCATCGCCGTACTCAGGAGGAGTAGGAGAATCTGTTTTGGGGTGTAATTTTTGGTATGTACATGCTATGTGTTAGAAATATTGTGTAAATGGACAACATTGTGTAAAAGAAAATGCGTTTTCATTTTCTTTGCACATTTTCCAAAAACTTGTAAAAAAAAATGACATGTTCAAAAGACTCGATGTTATAGATTATACATTGGGTTGTTTTTTCCAAAATGGGGTCATTTTTGGGGCGTTTCCATTGTCCGGGTTCTCCAGGGCCTTCAGAATTGTAAGAGGTAATCAATAAATTATATGTGTAATTTATGCTCCAAGAACACCTGAAGGTGCTCCCTGCATGTTGGGCCTCTGTATGTGGCCACGGTGTGTAAAAGTCTCACACGTGGAATCGCCGTACTCAGGAGGAGTAGCAGAATGTATTTTGGGGTGTAATTTGTGCTATGCATATGCTGTGTGTGAGAAATAACCTGCGAATATAACAATTTTGTGAAACTTAAAAAAACTCACCATGTTTCTTACTAAATACCTTGGAATGTCTAAAAATTTCATATGGGTACAGTGTTGCATGACTGAGTAATTGTCATTCAAAATGTGAGAGCACCAAAAGCTGAAAATTGGTCTGGTTAGTAAGGGGGTTTAAGTGCCCAGTGGTCCAATGCCCTTAAGATGACTCTGCTGTTGAGGGTACTGTACCTGCTGCAGGCGCTTCCCATACGTCTACCCCTAGTATTTTTTAAGCGAATCGACTATGTTTTGCGATTTCGTTTGGTGTTATCGCAAGCAACGCGTTAGACTTCAACTCCTCCACCTAGCAAAAAGTAGGGGCTGGCCTCCCGGACATGAAAGCCTATTACAGGGCGGCTCACCTCACCAGGTTGGTGGACTGGCATTGCCACAATGAGGCAAAGCACTGGGTGGCCATGGAAATGGAGGATTCCAGGGACCTGGATCACCACACCTCTGCCGAGGGACCTCGCTGACCACCCCACACTAGGTAGCACACTATCAGAGACCAGAGATGTCTTTCGGCACTCCTCGGTGTCCCCGCTGCCCTCCCCCATGGTACCGGTTTTGGGTAATCCAGAATTTACACCTGGCCTTCAGAATCCCCACTTCAAGTGACTGGCAGCAGGCGGTCGGCTCCGTTTGTGTGACTTTTTGGGGCCCAATGGCCAACTCTTCTCTGAAGCAGGGGTGTCTGCTACAGACCCCCCCTTTGGACTTCTGGAGCGGTCTACAGCTGCGCAACTTTCTGCGCAGATGCCTGCGGACCCCGGGCATCTTCCGTCAACTTACTGAACTAGAACACATCTGTCATCGTGGGGAGCCAGTGCGGCGCAGTCTCTCGCTTATCTACTCCTCCTTCATTCGACCAGTGGAGGGGTTCACTCCCCCGTTCCTCTCTATGTGGGAAGCGGAACTTGGCATTCAATTCACTGACTCCCAGAGGGAGAAGATTCTCCACTTTGCACAGAAAGCCTCTATAGCCACCAGAGTCCAAGAGATCTGCTACAAAATTATGACCCGATGGTATAAAGTACTTACCACTCTGCACCATTTCTTCCCGTAGGTCTCTAGCCTTTGTTGACATTGTGGCACTGCAGAGGGAACGATGCTGCATGTTTTTTGGGCTTGTCCCAAATGATCCCCTTTCTGGCTTGAGGTGACTCGCACGATCAAACACCTGACTGATGTCTCCTTGGAGGGGAACCCCGCGGCCTGCCTGCTTCACCTTTCGAAGCGACCCATTAAGAAATACAAGGCCTCTCTCACCATCCAGCTACTGAATGCTGCCAAGGCATGCACCCTCCTCTGTTGGAGATCGGAGAACCCGCCGACAACGAAGTCCCTGTGGTTTTCTGAAGTGAACAAACTAAGAGACATGGAGGATCTCACCGCCACCTTGCACAACAGGGAGGAGACCTTCCGGGAGACCTGGAGACCCTGGCAACACTTTATATACACGGACGCTTATCTCCGTGAGGTTGCCCAGTCTGGCTGACCCATTAGGCTTGGTCTGCTCCCTAGTCGGGGGGGGGGGCGCTACGCTACCTTTCCTTACTTTACTTCTCTTCTGTCCTTGGCTTTCTGCCTCCACACTCCACTATGCTTCCACCTCGCCTCACTCCCTTTCTCCCCTGGTCTTTGTCCCTTTCCCGCTTCAGTACACACCCCCTCCACATAGCTCTTACCCATCATGGGCTGTTTTGACCAGATACTGTGAATATCCTGATGTGCATTACTTATTTCATGTGTCCCATGTTTGGGCCCACCTGGCTTTTGGGTTGCTGTGCCTCCCAAACAACTGTTAAAATTTAAATAAAAAGAAAAAAAAAAATGTTATTGTACTATATTGCTTTGCATACGTTAATACCAGTTCTAGGTCGCTCAAGTACTTGTTAGAATGCTTTCCCGGCTTCGCACACCGATAGTATTTCTATACCGTATTTTTCTTTTCATGTGCCTTATTTACGGTGCGGAGCTGGAGTATCTGTTATGTTTACCTCATTTCATGACCATGTTTGATTTTTCTGAACGATTTATATTATGTATCTCCGCTATCTGTGTTGAATGTTAAACGCACTTTTTATGAATATAAAGGAATTACAAAAAAAAAAAGGTGGTCAAGTGGTTAAGTAAAACTGTAAATTAGGGCTTTCAGGGATTCTGTGTGAAAAGAGCTCAGGTCCCCCATCCCGTTGAACATTTTTACAAGATAGGGTTCTAAAATGGGGGAAGAGAAGTTTATAATATTGAGCAGTAAATCCATCTGGGCCAGCAGCTTTACCCGTTTTTTTGCCGAACCCATCGCTTCCTGAACTTCTTCTATGGTAATTGGTAATTCCAATTCTTGCTGTGCGGTAGGCATAAGACTAGGCATTCCAGAAGATGCCAAGTAGTCGTCCACCGCAGTCTGGGCCAGGGAGTTTAAATGTAAAATATAAAGAGAGTAGAAGGCACCAAATCTCAGCCATTTCTCTAGGCAATGTGAGTTTTTCACCATCAACTCCCATAATGATTGGCACATACGTCATTGATTGCTGTTCCCTCAGGGAGCTGGCTAATTGCTTGCCACATTTGTTACCATATTCATAACTCTGTTTTCGACCTACCTGTTTTGCCCTTTTGGCTTTACACAAAAGTAGATCTGTGACCTGCCTAGGGGCAGTCAAGAGATCCCGTTCCACAACTGAGGTAGGAGGCGGTTTATACTGGGACTCTAGTCGATGGATATCTGTTAGTAAAGATGTTAACTTTGCTTCTCTCTCTCTCTCTCTCTCGTTTTATCCTAGCCCCATGTTTAATCTAAACTCCCCGTGTCACTGCTTTTTGGGCTTCCCAGATCACTCCAATCAGGCATATCGTTAGTTACTAAAAATACCACGTCGCCTCTCTAAGGACATCTCGAAGGACATCCTCCAATACAGAGGAGTCCTGCAGGAGGCTTTCATTGAGTTTCCACATCGCAGGACCGCGGAGTCAAATGTCTGAAAAATTATATTTCAAGAAGATTGGTGCATGATCTGACCAAGTGATCGTCCCAATGGTGGCTTCAACTACTGAATGCAATTGATTATGTGGAATTTAAAAAATAATCAATACGAGAGTATGTCTTGAAGAATCCTTCTTGCCAAACCAATCTATTAACCTTCTATGAGGAGGTGAGTTGCCATCTAGATAAAGGAAGGCCCGTAGACGTGGTGTGGATTTTGCAAAAGCATTTGACACAGTTCCCCATAAACGTTTACTGTACAAAATAAGGTGCGTTGGCATGGACCATAGGGTGAGTACCTGGATTGAAAACTGGCTACAAGGGCGAGTTCAGAGGGTGGTGATAAATGGGGAGTACTCAGAATGGTCAGGGGTGGGTAGTGGGGTTCCCCAGGGTTCTGTGCTGGGACCAATCCTATTTAATTTGTTTATAAAGGATCTGGAGGATGGGATAAACAGTTCAATCTCTGTATTTGCAGACGATACTAAGCTAAGCAGGGCAATAACTTCTCCGCAGGAGGTGGAAATCTTGCAAAAAGACCTGAACAAATTAATGGGGGAGGGGTGACTACATGGCAAATGAGGTTCAATGTAGAAAAATGTAAAAATAATGCATTTAGGAGGTAAAAATCTGAACGCAATCTATAGACTGGGGGGAGAACCTCTGGGGGGATCTAGGCTGAAAAAGGACCTGGGGGTCCTAGTTAGGGATGAGTTCGATTCGAACATCGCATGTTCGACCGTATGTCGAATTTCGAACGTTATGGGCCGTTCGCACCAAATTCGAGTGGCGCGTCACGGCCCATAATTCACTGCGGCATCGCGGTGCATTGCTGGCTGATGCCAGGGTGGCTTTGGCCAATTACGGCTCTCTGTTCAGATGGTGCTGTGATTGGCCAAGCATGCGGGTCATAGTGCATGCTTGGCCAATCACAGCACCATCTGAACAGAGAGCCGTAATTGGGCAAAGCCACCCTGGCTTTGGCCAATTATGGCTCAGGGGGTTTAGTACACGCCCCACACTATATAAGGGCGCCTGCGTGGCGGCCTTGTGTAGTGTCTTCTGGCGTTCAGATAGAGATAGACAGAGAGACAGTGTCATTTAAGTTAGATAGAGTAGGCAGGCGAGTCAGTTAGCTGCATTTACAGTGTATTGTGTATATGTATACATACATATACACACACACACACACACACACACACACACACACATCCTAGGTGAAATATACCCTGTTTCCCTGAAAATAAGCCCTAGCGTGATTGTCGGTGATGGCTGCAATATAAGCCCTACCCCCCAAATAAGCCCTACCCTGTTTCCCCGAAAATAAGCCCTACCCTCAAAATAAGACCTACAAGGACTTTAACTAGGGCTTATTAGGGGGGTAGGGCTTATATTGCAGCGGGAAAACAGGATATATATATACATATACACACACACACATAGATATATATATACACACACACACACACACACACACACACACACACACACACACAGTATTCAGTTTAGCTAGATCCGTTCCTGTTATTCTCTTCCTACTACTGACAGGCAGGCGTTTTTATAGTATTTACAGCTACCTGAATAAAATTGGTGGTGTTCTTCTGACCCTATTAGTACCACAGGCAGGCAACTGCAGTATTTACAGTTAGTGTAGTGCGTCTTCTGCATAGTGCGCACCTAAAGCTACCTGAAGACAAGTGCAGGTGTTCTCATACTAATAATACTACAGGCAGACAGTTGATTCTGCTAGCTGCAGTATGATTATAGATAATGAATTAATATCTATGTATGTATGTATGTATGTATACACACACACACACACACACACACACACACACACACACACACACACACACACACACACCAGCTTTGTGCAGCTACATCTCACTGTAGGCCATTAGTATGTCTGGAAGGCCAACAAGGAGAGGCAGACAGTCACAAGCCAATAAAAGAGGGCAAGCAGGCTCTGTGTCTAGAGGCAACAGTGCTGGTGGTGGAGTCGGTGCATCCTCATCAGCACGTGGCCGTGGGACACTCTTGTCCTTTTTTTCATCAGCTGGCCTTGTTGAGCCGCAACATGCGGAAGACTTGGTCGAGTGGATGACCAAGCCGTCCTCATCCTCCTCATCCTCTCTCACCCATGCTCAGGGTACTTTGTCTGGCAAAGCAGCTGCCAACGCGGCCTCTTCCCTCGACTGACTGGCTCATTCTGCGGCCCCATTCGACTGCGGGTGATACGCAGAGCAGAAAGCAAGCTGAATACCCAACTGTGCACAAAAGGCTCGCCAGGACACAAACTGACTACCCCTGTCTGAGACAATCACCTTGGGTAGCCCACCTAAGCGGAAGATCTCCCGAGCAAAAATAGAAGCCAGTTCCTTAGAAGTAGGCAACTTCTTGAGTGGAATACAATGAGACATTTTCGAGAACCGGAACCACCATAAGGATAACTGTGTTGCCCTGGGAGTCGGGTAACTCCACAATGAAATCCATAGACAGTTGGGTCCAGGGCCTCTCTCCATTGAGTATGGGTTGTAGGAGGCCCACTGGAAAGTGTCATGAGAGTCTTACTCTGAGCACACACGGAACAGGCAGCTACATAAGCATGTAGCCTAGGCCACCAGAATTGTTGGAAAATGGCCCAAATGAGTTGATTCTTCCTAGGCCAGCTGCCTTGGGAGAATGGTAAGTCTGGAGCACAGCAGTATGGAGACTCTCTGAGACAAAGCAGCAGTCACAAGGTTTCTCAGGAGGAGCATGGACCTGAGCAGCAAGAATTTTGTCACCCAAAGAAGAAGTAAGACTGGTGCAAATCGTAGCCAGAATACAATCAGGAGGAATCACTGGAACCAGAACCGACTACATCTTGGAAGTGGAGGAAAATTGTCATGACAAGGCGTCAGCCCTTACATTCTTAGTACCGGGTAAGAATGAGACAATATAATTGAAACTTGACAAGAAAAGAGCCCATCGCGCCCTTCTGGGAGAGAGGCGTTTAGCCTCAGACAAGAACGTGAGATTCTTATGGTCAGTAAGAATGAGAACAGGCACAGTGGTACCTTCGAGGAGATGTCTCCATTCTTTCAGGGCTAAAATGATCGCCAACAGCTCTCTGTCACCAATCTCGTAATTGCCCTCCGCAGGTGACAATTTCTTGGAAAAGTAGCTACAAGGATGCATAGCGCTCTCAGACGTTGAGACAGAAGGGCGCCAACTCCAGTCTCAGAAGCATCAACCTCAAGGATAAAAGGTAACGTAGGATCAGGTTGTGCCAACACAGGAGCAGAAACAAAGGCAGCCTTGGGACTCTCAAAGGCCTTAAAGTGATTATTTAAAAAAAAAAAAAAAATAATAATGATAATAATAATAATAATAAAAAACAAACCTCCGCTTTGCAGAATGGCCCGGATCCTCGATTTCTGGGGTCCCCCTGCGGCTCTCGCGGCTCCTCCCCACATCAGATAAGAGAAGTGCCCCCCCTTAAGAGAAGTGCTCTTGCAGGGGGCTTACCCTGCGGGCGCGCTCCCGAGTCCAGCATTTGCGTCCATAGACACGAATGCCGGACTCTGCCCTGCCCCCGGGTCATTGGATTTGATTAACAGTGGGAGCCAATGGCTGCACTGCTATCAATCTATCCAATCAAGTGCCGAGAACCTCCAGGCAGAGGGACAGCGCATCCTTGCCAGGGCTCAGGTAAGTAAAACGGGGGGGGGGGGGGGGGGGGGAGCTGATGACTAACAGAAGTTGTATCACTTTAATGCATGAAGGTGAAAAAACACGAGGGTTTACAACCACTTCAATGGACTTCAGAGACCAACTCTGTGGGTTACCGTCCTTTCTGGTCATATCAGTCAAGGGCTTGACCAGAGATGAGAAGTTACAAATAAACTTCGGATAATAGTTGGCAAAGCCCAGGAAAAGCTGCAGAGAACGTAAACCCATAGGTCAGGGCCACTGTAGGACTGCCGAAAGTTTCTCTGGGTCCATCGAAAAACCAGCAGTGGAAATGACATAACCCAGGAATTTAACCTGTTCACAATGGAATTTGCACTTCTCCAGTTTACAATAGGAGATTGTTCTCTTAGTTTCTATAGAACACGACAGACGTCTGTGTGGTGGCTCTCCAGGAACTTGGAAAATATGAGGATATCATCAAGATAAACCACCACACATAAATGCAACAAATCTGAGGACATTGTTAATAAATTCCTGGAAAACTGTTGGGGCGTTACAAAGGCCAAAAGGCATTACAAGGTATTCATAATGGCCTGTTCTAGTATTAAAACGCAGTTTTCCACTCGTCACCCTACTTAATCCCCACGAGATCATATGCCCCTCTCAAATTAAGCTTTATGAAAACTGTTGCTCCCTTGAGGTGGTCAAATAACTCCGTAATCAATGGAATTGGATAGGCATTCTTAATCGTGAAATGATTGAGACCCCTATAATCAATACAAGTTTTCAGTTCACCACTCTTCTTCACAAAGAAGAAACCAGCGCCAGCAGGAGACGAGGATTTGCGGATGAAACCTTGAGAAAGTGCGTCTGCAACATACTCCTCCATGGCTTTATCCTCCAAGACTGACAAAGGGTAAACCCGGCCACGAGGGGGTATGGCACCAGGTTGAAGGTCAATTGCGCAATCATATGACCCTTGTGGAGGCAAACTACCGGCTTGACCTTTGTCAAAGACATTGCTAAAATCGCGGTACTCCTCCTGCAGGGAGGAGAGTGAAGAGGTGCACAGGACCTTGGCTACCTTCTGGAAGCATGTCTTACTGCATTGTGGCGACCAGGAGAGAAACTCAGCACAGAGCCAATCAAAAGAGGGGTTGTGCCTCTGTAACCAAGGATAACCAATAACCAGCAGAAACTTATGTGAGGATATAACTTGGAATTGGATTATCTCATGGTGACGAGCCCCTACAGCCATGGACAACGAAACCGTCTCATGAGTCACATGGGCAGGCTGTAGAGGTCTCCCGTCAAGAGCCTCAATGACAAGTGGAGTATCACGCAGCTGCAGCAGATATCAAGTGCTTTGATACAAAGGCAGCATCAATGAACAGGCCTGCAGCCCCAGACAACTCAGCCCAAGAAAGGGTGACCGAAATCAGGGGCTTTTCCTTCTGGATAACTGGGGATGAAACAACGTCACCTAAGGTCTGTCCGTGGTTCGGGAGTTTCCTAGACGGGTAGGACAAGACTTCAAAAAAAGTGACCTGCCTGGCCACAATCTCTCCCTCCTCCTAAAGGTTCTCTCATCCGCAGAGAGACGCGTGAAACACAAGTGCATGGGTTCACCTTCACTGACTGACTCGGTACTAGGAGGCATGGGAGGTGAGGGAGGCACGGGTGGGACTGCAAAGCTCGGAGACAAAATGTACAGGAGGCTTCCACAAGCGCTCCTTAAGAGAGAGTTTTTCTGAATCTGGAGTCAATGAGGATGGCAAACGTGATCAACTCCAGCTCAGTGGGTAGATCTCAGGCTGCTATCTCATCCTTGATGGTATCCGAGAGACCATGAGAAAAAGCAGCCATGAGCGCCTCATTGTTCCAAGCAACCTCTGCTGCCAGAGTACGGAATTCAATGGTGTAGTCGGCAACAGTTCTCATACTCTGGTCGATGGACATAAGGCACTTGGCAGCAGAAGCGGAGCATACAGGAACACCAAATACCCTTTTAAACGAAGCCACAAACTTGGGGTAACTCAAGACAACAGGTTTTTGTGTCTCTGATAGAGGGTTTGCCCAGGCCAAGGCTCTCTCAGAAAGCAAAGATATCATGAAACCTACTTTGCTTCTGTCGGTGGGAAATGCCTGGGGCAGTATCTCAAAATATATCTCAACCTGGTTGAGAAACCCTCTGCATCAGACTGCATCGCCCCCAAATCACTGGGGAAGCGGAGCGGAACCAGACATACCTCTTATAAAGTTTAGAGGTTGAAGTAGCAGCAGGGACTGCCTGCAACATAGGTTGTACTGGGGAGGCCACAGAGGGAAATTCCAGGTGAGACGTGCGACTCAGGAGCGTTTGTAACGCCATGGCAAACTGATCCATGCGGTGATCCTGGTCATCCAACCTGTCTTTAACAGGAATGCAGTCTCTGTGATGTTGACCAAGGTGAAGGCAGAGATCCTCTGGGCTGGACAGCTTAAGTAGGCAGGACTGATGAGCAAGATATCAACAGCTGAGTAACTGTGGGGAGATAGGAGCTGGCAAATAGCCGACAGCTGAGCGTCTGCTCCGAGAAGGAAGAACTGAGCCCAGCCCTGACACCTAGCCTCAAATCACACACAGAGTGCTACAGGTTTTGCTAAAGAATATCTCTGTATTTAGCACCATCCGTCTTTCCCTCAACTCTGACCAGTTTCCCAGTCCTGACTGCTGAAAAACATCCCCACAGCATGATGCTGCCACCACCATGTGGTCACAGTGGGGATGGTGTTCTTTGGGAGATGTGATGTGTTGGGTTTGCACCAGACATAGCGTTTTCTTTGATGGCCAAAAAGTTCAATTTTAGTCTCATCAGACCAGAGCAGCTTTGGTGTGCGGCCGTCTCTTGGCAGGTTTGCTGTTGTTCTTTCCATTTGGTTATGATAGATTTGATGGTGCTCCTATAGGGATCTTCAGGAATTTGGATACTTTTTTTTTTTTTTATAACTTAACCCTGACTTGTACTTCTCAACAACATTGTCCCTTACTTGTTTGGAGAGTTCCTTGGTCTTCATGGTGTTTTTTGGTTGCTGGTGCCTCTTGCTTAGGTGTTGCCACCTTTGGGGCCTTTCATAAAGGTGTGTCTATGTAATGACAGGTCATGTGACACTTAGATTGCACACAGGTGGACATCATTTCACTAATTATGTGACTTCTGAAGGTAATTGGTTGCACCAGAGCTTTTTATGGGCTTCATAACAAAGGGGTGAATACATACGCACATGCCAATTATCAGTTTTTTATGTCTGAAAAATAGTTTTATGTATATATTTTTCTAATTTTACTTCACCAACTTAGACTATTGTGTTCTGATCATCACATATAATTCAGATTAAAAAAAAAAACATTGAACTAAAGGCTGTAATGTAACAAAATAGGTAAAAAGCCAAGGGGGTTGAATACTTTTGCAAAACACTGTAGCACAAACGCTCAGGACAACGCCCCATTTGCCACTCAGTTTAGAAGGTCATTACCACAATGAGGTCTAAAGTTCCACCTAAGTGGTGACTGAGGACTTCAATGGCGTTTCTGCTTTCTGGTTCAGGCGAGTCATAAACATCCATCTTCCCTCACCAGAGGGGATTGTTGTCTTCTAGATGTGTGTTATATCTCGTATATGAGTGACCTATAGCCATGTGTGGTGGGAGGGGGGGGGGGGAGATGGGATCGCAGAACATGGAGGGAAATTTGAATTTTTTTGTTCTACAGAAACATTAAGGGGTGTATTTTTTAAAACAAATCTCAGAGCTTTTTCTCCTGTGAAAACGGATGTACCTTTGTTTAGTGTGATTGGAGGGAATTTTTTTTTTAGCCTATTGTCTTTTCGGCTTAAATGTTTTTTCATTTATACAAAATAAAGTGAATCTGGAAAATACCATATTGTGGCCATTAGATGGAGCTAAAGATCAGAGGGGAAAAAAAAAAAAAAAAAAATGAATGTACTATAATTGTCAGTTCCATCTAGTGGCCACAGTGTTGTATTTCCCAGATCCAATCTATACAGTATAAGTAAAAAAACAAACATTTGAACTGGAGAGAAAATAGACTCAAATACATTTTTGCACAAAATATGCATCAATTTCACATAAATAGCGCTGAAAAAAATGTTTATATGCACACCCCTTTCGGTTTTAAAAGATCGGTCATACTGAGCAAAAGTATATATTTCAATTTTGTTCCGTGTTTTTGAAAAAAATCTTCTCCCCCACACACACCTTTGTAAGACAATCCTGACCATAGGAAGCCTTGTGTGTCCCAATAAAATGGATGTGTTCCAAAGTTCTTGTGGAATGTGATGAAGAAATAACGACCTCTGATCCCGGTGAAGGTTCTGGAACTTTATTTAGAAGAGAAGAGTTACAAAGTAAAAAAAATATTAGAAAGTAGAGAGATGAAGGTGTGCGGAGATCCTTAGACATGGCAGGTGGACCAAGGATCTGACCTCTTCATCATATGGGAGGCTTTTACCCTCCAATCCTGGACAGTTGTCATGGAGGACCGTCCCAAACATCAACATTTTACAGATGGAATCATTCACTGAAGAATTTGTACAAGCAGCACATCATTCATTACAAGAGACATTCATTTCTGTTATCTCTGAACACCTTATCAGCTTGTCCCACCTCCAGACTCCCAAGTCCCTCATTGTAGAAGAAGGAGACCAACTGTCTCTATGTTCTCCAACAAGACCTTCCAAGGATCCCGAGAACAACAATTTGTTCTAATAACATCTTTCTGTAAAGTCATTCTAGACAGAGAACCTGTTATTATATAAAGAACCTAACATTAGCATATAAGCACTTAGTCATGTCATTTCATCATTAGTAAATCATAGGAGAATTATTTCTCTTTATCAGATGAATAGGGCCATAGAGGAAATGGAACAATTGCTCGGCTCCATAAGGATTATAGAGGTGCCGGGACTGAAGGGGTTAATGGTGATTGTAGTCATCGTCCAATCCATCCCATCATTCTCTCCATATCCAATCATTGATCAATATTCCCATATACAGAGCTGAGGATTTCCACTTCCTGAGACTGTATAACCCCCCCCCCTGTCACCTGTCCACAATCCCCACCCCCTCTACATCATAACCAATAGGAACAAGACTAGCACAATGTTTGGGTGTACTGGAAATTAGAACCTTTGTTGAGTTTTTACTGTTATCTGGGGCGCCATTAGAAAAATTTCCCCTCAGTTCCTGTCCTGACTTTTTATTTCTCCGTGTTGCTGATGGAGATCTCCACTCACTTCCTGTCTGGTAAAATATTGTCACCAGGACAGGAAGTGAGGGGAAATCTCTCTAATGGAGCCCCAGATGGCAGCAAAATCCCAACAAAGGTTCTAATCTCCGGTACACCCAAAGCAAAAATAAAATTTGGCTGTAGATACGCTTTAACAGTTGAAGGCTCCAGAGCTGTCATCCCAATCCACTACCTAGTATGTTCACTGACCCAGAACAAGCATGCAGCCAGTGAAGTCTGAACACTCTGCCCTCATGCATGCTTGTTCCTGGTCAGTGACACACTATGTGGTGAAGTGAGGTTTAGGATGAAGATGACGGCCCCGGAACTTCCAGCTTTATACATAAATCAGTCATGTCGTTTCTTGTTCTCTGCTTCCCCCTATTGGCGGAGTATTGCGCCAATCAGTTTCTCCACTATGCGATGTCTCCAGTCTCTGGGCAGATTTCTTACCTCCGATTCCCCCCCACATATCTTTATATGCCCATCTCCTATCCATATCTCAGCATGGAGGGGCTCAGTGAAAGTGGTGGTGAAGGTGTAGAGATGTCGCATCGGGTCACACAGATCATAAAAAGAGATCCGCCCGGCCTCATAATCCAGAACTATCCTGACTTTGTTACTGGAGACACCACGGAATATTGGGAGCTCCTTCCCATCATGTATCACAAAGTACGGATTACCATCCCACCTCTCCAAACCCCAGGACTTCTTATTATTTCCAATCTCTGCTAGATCTCCTCTCCTGTCTATACTGGGGTAACACATCCCAACTATCCAGAACCTTGACCCCCCGACATCCACTTCCCAGTAATGTCTCCCTGAGGAGAAACTCTGACTGCTCATCACCTGAGGACACCGAAATCTCTCTGGTGTTTCTGGGCACATATGACGTGGTAGGTAGGACACAATTTTCCTGTCCTCGGATATATGTAGATGATTACCAGCTGTCCTCACATCTAGTAATATGTCTGTAAACTCCGACACCAACGATGTTTGCTGCAGAGCCCCAATATTTGGTCCTCCAGCCTGACGGCGTGAGCATTGTATGGTGGGGGTGGGTTGGGTGTGTGGCCTGGATGGTTGTATGGTGGGGGTGGGTTGGGTCTGTGGCCTGGATGGTTGTATGGAGGGGGTGGGATGGTGACATGTCATGGCTGGTTCAACATCGATGTGGCCTTCGCCCTTTGTATTAGAATGTGGATAGACATGTGTGCCCGTACATTTCTCTGCATTTACCCCAGACATGATATCAGATAAACCGGTGTGTAAAGTCCCTGCCACATCCAGATCCTCTCCATCATGGAGGAGTTTATCATGTCTCTCTCTGTCATCATCTCCATCCTCAGTATCACACAAGTCACCTGTGTCTGATTCCCATAGGACAGTCAGTGGATCCGTCGTGTTACACAGCGCCTCAATGTCCCGCATCTTCCTGGATAGCGCCTCCTTTGTTTCCAGTTTCTGCAGAACATTCCTCAGTTTCTTCTTCTTCTTCTCCGAGGCCTCATCCAGAGTCTCCACCTGGTGTCCCCGATGTTCTCCATCCAGCCTGCAGGACATACAGATACAGGTGGAGTCCTCAGTGCAGTAATACTCCAGGATCTTCTTATGGATGGAGCATTTCCTGTTCTCCGGGGAAGTGGTGGGGTCACACAAGACATGTTCTGGTGACTTGCTGTGGATTCTCAGGTGATCGTCACACAGAGAAGCTTCACAATGCAGACAGGATTTCATAGCAGGTACGGGAGTGTGAATACAGTAGGTACAGAAGACCTTGGTTTTGTCCCGATCACTGTGTGTAGGCTGGAGGGTCTCCGATATCTTACACAGAGTAATGTTCTTCTTAAGGCCAAGACGTTCCTGGAACTCTTCTCTACATTCAGGGCAGGAATATTCTAAATCCTCCTCCTGTGTATCCAGCACACGACTAATACAGTCCCAGCAGAATTTGTGTCCACATCTCAGGGTTACAGGATTCGTATAAATGTTCAGACAGATGGAACATTCCAGATCCTCTTTCAGATGAGAAGACGCCATCGCTAAAAGGGCAGAAGAGTAAAGTGAGAAGTTTGAACTCTATCAGACTTATTTATTAGGATAGAAAACAATGTGCAATGTTCAATAACATATCAATCATGTAATTATATTCAGACTTACTAGTAGGGTTTTGTGACGAAACTGCTTGGGCACCCCGACTAAGTGCTTCTGTCCGTCAAACAGCCCCCCAAACCATTCGAGAGCAAATACCAGCCCTTTTTACCCCAAACATCATACATAGACAAGATGCAAGGTAAAGAGTCAAAAGGAAGGACTGTTTATTGAAACTCAGACACATACTTTATACCCCACAGGAGGACATCCCCCCCCTTCCTGATCATATTACCCCAATAATACAAACTGCACATAGGAATATAATTACCATAGCTAAAAGGAACAACCAACATATACTATAAACCAGGGATATACAATTAGCGGACCTCCAGCTGTTGCAGAACTACAAGTCCAATGAGGCATAGCAAGACTGACAGCCACAAGCATGACACCCAGAGGCATGATGGGGCTTGTAGATTTGCAAAAGCTGGAGGTCCGCTAATTGCATTTCCCTACTATAAAAACATTACGTTATACAACTAGCTACCTGGACAATGTTGTGATTAATCAAATATCCTCACTTCAGGTCAGACTTCCCGGTGTCTGCCGAGAAAGTTCCGCTCGGCGTATAAGTTCCCCCCTCTACTGTGCCTGCGCAGTAGGTATCGGCGGAAATAGCCGAAGCAGAACAGCTGAAAATCAGCTGTACACGGCGCCTGTAAGAGGGCCCCTCGCGGGCTCGCTTCGCTCGCCACGCTTCTGGCACGGCCTCGCTGCGCTCGGCACTTTTAGATTCCCCCTCTAGGTCCACTTGGTTGGTGGGGAAGGAACCTGGACCCAGAGCGCAGGCGCCGTGTACAGCTGATTGAAGCATTTGAGCTTCTGCTATCTCCGGCGGCTGAGAGTAGTATGTACTGCGCAGGCGCTGCGCCTGCGCAGTACAGGGGGGGAACTTATCCGCCGAGGGAACATTCTCGGCAAGACACCAGCCCCAAGGTCACAAAGTGCATCACACATCCCATAATAGTTTGCCAGCAAACTCACAATAGGTTATCCAATTAGCACAATTAACAATACAAACAGTGATCTCCTCCCTCCTCAGACTAGTAGGCAACCGAAGACCCAGGGTTGTCCAGATCTCATTAACTAGCTTTCTTTTCACATACATCTGTCCACTGTGTCCCAAATCGGCAAAGACCATCAAGGCCTCCTCCATTGTTAAATGTAATAACGTCCTTGTGCATTACATAACAGGACATCTTCCTAACTGCTTGTAGCTCCCTCAGATACCAGGGCCCATAGTCTGTAGGGAAGAGGATAGCATTCAGTCCCCTCCAACAGCCTCTGTCCTGGGTGGGTCTGTCACAGGTTTACTGCATGTGAGTGATGAGAGAAGAAAGGGTGTGTACCCCGGACTGAGGACACTGTCCCCGGAGCCAGCCTGTCCCCGGCATGCAGGGGCGGCACTAGGTGCAGGGCTGATCTTGGGCGAGTGTTGAGGCGGGGGGGCAAAGCCAGTAGCATACCAATTGGGTGGTCCGCCCCAAGTTCCACACACTAGGGGGTGTCAGGCGAGCGTCGCCCACTGTGACAGCTTTAATTTGAATCACCGGTAGGGATGAGCTTCGTGTTCGGGTCGAACCCATGTTCGACTCGAACATCGGCTGTTCGATCATTCGTCGAATTGCGAACGATATGGGCCGTTCGCGCCAAATTCGTGTGGCGCGTCACGGCCCATAATTCACTGCGGCATCGCAGTGCATTGCTTGCTGATGATTGGCCAAGCATGCACTATGACCCGCATGCTTGGCCAATCACAGCGCCGCCTGAACAGAGAGCCGTAATTGGCCAAAGCCAAGGAGGCTTTGGCCAATTATGGCTCAGGGGATTTAGTACACGCCCCACACTATATAAGGCCGCCTGCACGGCGGCCCTGTGCAGTGTGTTCCGGTGTGCTTAGAGAGAGAGAGAGACAGACAGTGTCATTTCATTTGAGTTAGCTAGATTAGGCAGGACAGTCAGTCAGTTAGCTGCACTTAAAGTGTATTGTCTATATATATATATATACACACACTGTATTCAGTTTAGCTAGATCCGTTCCTGTTATCTTCTAGACTATTTACATTTAGTGCAGTGCGTCCTGCTCACAGTGTTCAGCTAGATCCGTTCCTGTTATATTCCTACTGACAGGCAGGCTTGTCTTGTTACAGTATTTTGAAGAAAATTACTGGTGTTCTTTTGATCCTATTAGTACCACAGTCAGGCAGCTAGACTATTTACAGTTAGTGCAGTGCGTCCTGCTCACAGTGTTCTGCTAAACCTACAAGTTAGTGGGGTGCATCCACCTCACAGTGTTCAGCTAAAGCTACAAGTTAGTGGGGTGCGTCCACCTCACAGTGTTCAGCTAAAGCTACCTGTAGAAGGTTGGTGGTGTTCTCATACTACAGGCAGGCAGTTGATTTTGCTAGCTGCAGTATGTATGTATGTATGTATGTATATATGTATACATGTATGTATATATGTATATATGTATATATGTATATATGTATATATGTATATATGTATATATATATATATATATATATATATATATATATATATATATATATATATATATATATATATATATATATATATATATATATATATATATATATATATATCCCAGCTTAGTGCAGCTACAGGCCATTAGTATGGAAGGCCAAGAAGGAGAGGCAGACAGTCACAAGCCAATAAGAGAGGGCAAGCAGGCTCTGTGTCTAGTGCTGGTCATGGAGACGGTGCATCCTCATCAGCACGTGGCCGTGGGACACGCTTGGCCTTTTTTTCGGCAGCTGGCCGTGTTGAGCCGCAACATGCGGAAGACTTGGTCGAGTGGATGACCAAGCCGTCCTCATCCTCCTCATCCTCTCTCACCCATGCCCAGGGTACTTTGTCTGGCAAAGCAGCGGCCTCTTCCCTCGGCTCAATGTCATCAGTGACTCCTTCCCTAGCCCCACCATGTCCTCCTGAGGAGTCCCTCGAACTGTTTGACCACAGTGTTGGGTACATGCTCCAGGAGGATGCCCAGCGTTTGGAAGGCTCTGATGATGATACTGAGCTCGATGAAGGCAGTAACATGAGCACGGACAGAGGGGGTGCCCAAGAAGAACAGCAATCTGGTAATCATGCTCCCCCTGCTGCAGCATACTGCCAGGTTTGCTCCAGTGATGAGGAGGGAGGGGATGATGAGGTCACTGACTCAACGTGGGTGCCTGATAGGAGAGAGGAGGAGGAGGAGGAGGAGGAGGCGGCACATCACCAACGAGGCAGGATGCCCTCCAGGGGCCAGCCTAAGGGCAGCACATTGACTGCATCACACCCCAAAGTTCCACATGTGCAGGGCGCTGCAGTCTCTGCGCGTTATTCAAAAAGTTCTTTGGTGTGGGCCTTTTTTGAGACGAGTGCATCAGATCGCACCGCTGCTATTTGCAACATATGTCTCAAGCGTATCTCGCGTGGCCAAAACATCTCCCGCTTGGGTACCACATGCTTGACCAGACATATGTTGACCTGCCATGCAGTTCGTTGGCAAGCGTATCTAAAAGACCCACACCAAAGAACAAAGAGGACCTCTCCTTGCTCCTCATCAGCTGAGATTTCCAACCCCACTAGACCTTCAGTCCTCTCTGAGACCTGCAGTGAGAGGAATGAAGGTGTAGAATTAGGTGTGTCACAGCCAAGTACTTGTGGGCAATCTGCTTTTGGTACACCGACGTCAGATTGTACCAGGCAAATTTCCCTGCCCCAGCTGCTGCACCGCCGAAAGAAGTTTGCTCCCAGCCATCCACATGCCCAGCGGTTGAATGCTAGCTTGGCAAAATTGCTAGCACTTCAACTGCTGCCTTTTCAGTTGGTAGACTCTGCCTCCTTCTGTGAGTTTGTGGAATGTGCGGTTCCTCAGTGGCAGGTACCCAAACGCCACTTTTTCTCACGGAAGGCGATTCCGGCTCTCTACCAGCATGTGGAAGGCAATGTCCATGCCTCGCTGGACAGGGCGGTCAGTGGTAAGGTGCATATTACCGCTGACTCATGGTCCAGCAGGCATGGACAGGGACGTTACCTAAGTTTCACGGCGCATTGGGCGACTCTGCTGGCAGCTGGGAAGGATGCAGGACAAGGTGCAGTAGTGTTGGAGGTTGTTCCGCCACCACGCCTCCAAAATGCTAATGATTGTGACACACCTCTCTCCTCCACCCCTTCCTCTTCGGAATCAGCGGTGCTCCGTAGTCGTTCAAGGGGCTACGCAAGTACGCAGGCCAAAAGATGCCATGCGGTGCTTGAGCTGGTGTGCTTGGGGGACAGGAGCCACACTGGGGCAGAGGTTCTGTCAGCTCTGCAGGGGCAGGTTCAGAGGTGGTTGACGCCACGCCAACTTAAGGCAGGAATGGTGGTTTGCGACAATGGCACCAACCTCCTCTCTGCCCTCCGACAGGGACAAATGACCCATGTGCCCTGTTTGGCTCACGTCCTTAACTTGGTGGTGCAGCGGTTCTTGGGCAGGTACCCGGGCTTACAGGATGTCCTGAGGCAGGCCAGGAAAGTCTGTGTGCATTTCCGCCGGTCATATAATGCCAGTGCTCGGCTGACGGACCTCCAAAAGGAGTTTAACCTGCCCAAGAACCGCCTAATCTGTGACATGCCCACCAGGTGGAACTCAACGTTGGCCATGCTGCAGCGGCTGCACACGCAGCAGAGGGCAATCAATGAGTACCTGTGCGACTATGGCACCAGGACAGGGTCAGGGGAGCTTGGTTTTTTTTCCCCACGCCAGTGGGCCATGATCAGGGATGCATGCACTGTCCTGTCACCATTTGAGGAGGCCACGAGGATGGTGAGCAGTGACAGTGCATGCATCAGTGACACTGTCCCCCTTGTCCACCTGTTGGAGCACACGCTGCGTGGAATAATGGACAGGGCACTTGAGGCAGAACAGAGCCAGGAAGAGGAGGACTTCCTTAGCTCTCAAGGCCCCCTTTATCCAGACAGTGTTCCTGCGTGCCCGCCGATCACACAGGAAGAGGACGAGGAGGAGGAGGAGGAGGAGGAGGAGGAGGAAGATTGTGTCAGTATGGAGGTGGAGCCTGGCACTCAGCATCAGCAGCAGTCTTTAAGGGATCAGTCCCAAGAAACACATGGACTTGTACGTGGCTGGGAGGAGTGACCCAGAGGACTCCGGACCGAATGCCTCAGCAAACCTACGCTGCATGGCCTCCCTGATCCTGCAAAGCCTGCGTAAGGATCCTCGTATTCGTGGTATCAAGGAGAAGGACCAATACTGGCTGGCAACCCTCCTTGATCCACAATACAAGGGTAAGGTTGCGGACCTTATCTTGCCATCGCAGAGGGAGCAGAGGATGAAACATCTTCGGGAGGCCTTGCAGAAAGGTCTGTGCAACGCGTTCCCAGAGACTGGGAGGTTACAAACTCCTGTTTCTGGACAACGTGTTGCTGAGGCTTCGGTCAGTCAAAGAAGGAGCGGTGGAGAAGGTGGCCGTCTGACCGATGCGTTCAGACAATTTTTTGGTCCGCAGCCCCAAGGTATGATCGGTTCCAGCAACCATCGCCAGCGTCTGTTTTACATGCTGCAGGAATACCTAGGGGCAAGATCAGACTTGGACACCTTTCCCACCGAAAATCCTCTGGGTTACTGGGTCTTGAGGATGGATCACTGGCCAGAGCTTGCACAGTATGCAATTGAGCTACTGGCCTGTCCTGCATCCAGCGTTCTTTCGAAACGCACATTCAGTGCTGCTGGAGGCGTGGTAACGATCACAGGGTGCGTCTGTCCACTGACTCGGTCGATTGACTGACCTTCATAAAAATGAATGAGTCTTGGATCACCACCAGCTACCAAGCACCTGATGCTGATGTAACCGAATAATTTTTTTTGAAATCTCAGATCCCTTCAAAGACTGCCTATGCTGATGCTGAGTGACTATCCCTGAGTAATTATCCTCTTCCTCCTCAATCAGCACGCTGATAGCTTGTAAGAACATTTTTGGTTCTGGGCGCCACCACCAGTGCCTAAGGCACAATTTTTCAGCCCCTGTTTAACAGGGGCGTGTAATTACAATTTTTGATGTAATACTTTGCAGCAGGGCTCGTTCCTGCATTCCAACTAGAGTGTCTGTGAGGGGTTGCAGTGTTGTGGCACCAGCACCAGTTCCTAAGGCCTAATTTTTCAGCTCCTGTTCAACAGGGACATGTAATTACAATTCTTGATCTAATATTTCACAGCAGGGCCCTGTGAGGGCTTACAGTGTTGTGGCCACAACAACATCTAAGGCCAAAATTTCTGCTGAGTATATAGGGCAGGACCCTACTTTCAAACATCTAACTTACAAATGACTCCTACTTGCAAACGGAAGGAGACAACAGGAAGTGAGATGAAATCTACCCCTAGGAAGGGAAATTCTCTCCTGTAAGAGTTAATATGGGAAAAACTTTTCTCCTTTCCACTGATGCTTTCCAATCCATTGGGACAAAAAGTGAGGTGAAATCTTCTGAAGAGGAGCACAGACAGCAAAACAAATGTCACAGGGGTGATAACCCTTTTCTATGTTTTCCAAAAAGCTTAAAAAAGATTTTTTGGCTGGAGCTAAACACGTTAAAAATGTACCCGTTCAAAATTACAAACAGATTCTACTTAACAACAAACCTACAGTCCCTGTCTTGTTTGCACCGCCTGTATACTGCTGTTCAGAGTATATAGGGCCTGGTGGCCCCACACCTTTCCTTATTTTAATTTGGGTGCGGGGTTCCCCTTAATATCCATACAAGACCCAAAGAGCCTGGTAATGGACTGGGGGGTACCCATGCCGTTTGTCTCACTGATTTTCATCCATATTGCCAGGACCCGACATTACATTAAACCTGCAAGCAGTTTTAAATGAGATTTTTTCCTTTAAAAATGACATTTGGTGCAGGGACTGTTCTAAACACGGGAAACACGCGTCACTTTACAGGCATACTATAGACACCCCCCAGGTACGATATTTAAAGGAATATTTCACTTTTTTTTTTTTTACTTTAAGCATCATTAAAATCACTGCTCCCGAAAAAAATGGCCGTTTTTAAAACTTTTTTTTGCATTGATACATGTCCCCTGGGGCAGGACCCGGGTCCCCAAACCCTTTTTAGGACAATACCATGCAAATTAGTTTTTAAAATGAGCGCTTTTGATTTCGAACGTTCGAGTCCCATAGACGTCAATGGGGTTCTAACGTTCGTGCGAACTTTCGGTCCGTTCGCAGGTTCTGGTGCGAACCGAACCGGGGGGTGTTCGGCTCATCCCTAATCACTGGGCACCCACCGTCATCCAAAGGCCCGCCTCCTGGTTAGGGCTTCGTTTGATAGACAGCACACTTGTCGAATCCCGGGACATGTGCTGTCTATCATAGGTAGGAGCCGATCCAGGAGGCGGGACTTGTGTGACGGCGGGCGCCCGGCGATTCAAATTAAAGCAGTCACAGCGGGCGACGCCACCCTGTGTGATTATCTGGCTCTCCTCTTCCTCTCCGATCCCCGGGGCACTGGGTGGGCACAGCTGAGCCCTGCATTCTTTATGTAGTGCACTCCTGAACTCTGACCTCTTTTTTCTCCATCTTATCTTCATAACATTTGGTAGTCATATCTCAGAAAATTCTAAGTAGTATTTTTTTATCTCATGGAGGAAATGTGAGAAATAACGTATAATACAGTATCTGACAAAAGTAAGTACACCCCTCAGTGACATTTGTGTAAATATTTCCTTCTATCTTTTCATGTGACAACACTGAAGAAATGACACTTTGTTATACAAGCTGTACACTCACTACTTTACATTGTAGACAAGTGTCATTTCTTCAGTGTTGTCACATGAAAAGAGAGAAGAAAAGATTTACACAAATGTCACTGAGGGGTGTACTTACTTTTGTCAGATACTGTATTATACAATCATTCCATAAACACATAGACTGTATATATCATTTCAGGAAGATATGCATATAAAATAGTTTACCATTTGCCAATAAAAAATATAAAAAAAGTCCCCGGATTTCATTGAAAAAATCTGGTCACCTTACAATAGGAGTCCGGGGGGAATTGTGCACATATACCCCTAGGGGTTGTCACATGTCCGGTATTGACCCGGACAGTCTGGGTTTAGACACTTGTGCCCGGACACAACATACATCCAGTCCCATCCATCCAGTTATCTGTCCTGGTGATGGACCTAGTGCCGGACCAAGTCCTGGTACTGCCCTTCACTCAATGGGAGATCCTCAACCCAGAGAGGAGTCTGGTTGGCTGCGCCTTCAGTTCTCCCCACCCGAAACCTCTCCGCCCCGCCCTGATGATCTCCTGTGCAGTCATTGGTTACTGTCCTAGCAACCAACCAATGACACTCTTTCTGCTGATCACACACTGCATAGTGGGAGGTAAATAGCCCTAGAGCGGCTCCACCTCCCAGCTCCACCCTCCAACTCCGCTCCCGCTAGTAAGGCTGATCAGATATCTTAAAGTGGGCGGGGGGTCTCTCTGATCCCTGGAGGTCCCTAAGAAAAGGGGGGGTCTCTGATCCCTGGAGGTCCCTAAGAAAAAGGGGGGTCTCTCTGATCCCTGGAGGTCCCTAAGAAAAAGGGGGTCACTGATCGCTGGAGGTCCCTAAGAAAAAGGGGGTCTCTCTAAACCCTGGAGGTCCCTAAGAAAAAGGGGGGGTCTCTCTGATCCCTGGAGGTCCCTAAGAAAAGGGGGGGTCTCTCTGATCCCTGGAGGTCCCTAAGAAAAGGGGGGGTCTCTCTGATCCCTGGAGGTCCCTAAGAAAAAGGGGGGTCACTCTGATCGCTGGAGGTCCCTAAGAAAAAGGGGGGTCTCTCTAAACCCTGGAGGTCCCTAAGAAAAAGGGGGGGGTCTCTCTGATCCCTGGAGGTCCCTAAGAAAAAGGAAGATTGTCTCTGATCCCTGGAGGTCCCTAAGAAAAAGGGGGGGTCTCTCTGATCCCTGGAGGTCCCTAAGAAAAAGGGGGCTCACTCTGATCGCTGGAGGTCCCTAAGAAAAAGGGGCTCACTCTGATCGCTGGAGGTCCCTAAGAAAAAGGGGGGTCTCTCTAAACCCTGGAGGTCCCTAAGAAAAAGGGGGGGTCTCTCTGATCCCTGGAGGTCCCTAAGAAAAAGGAAGATTGTCTCTGATCCCTGGAGGTCCCTAAGAAAAGGGGGGTCTCTCTGATCCCTGGAGGTCCCTAAGAAAAAGGGGGGGTCTCTCTGATCCCTGGAGGTCCCTAAGAAAAAGGGGGGGTCTCTCTGATCCCTGGAGGTCCCTAAGAAAAAGGGGGGGTCTCTCTGATCCCTGGAGGTCCCTAAGAAAAAGGGGGGGTCTCTCTGATCCCTGGAGGTCCCTAAGAAAAAGGGGGGGTCTCTCTGATCCCTGGAGGTCCCTAAGAAAAAGGGGGGTCACTCTGATCGCTGGAGGTCCCTAAGAAAAAGGGGGGTCACTCTGATCGCTGGAGGTCCCTAAGAAAAAGGGGGGTCTCTCTAAACCCTGGAGGTCCCTAAGAAAAAGGGGGGGTCTCTCTGATCCCTGGAGGTCCCTAAGAAAAAGGAAGATTGTCTCTGATCCTTGGAGGTCCCTAAGAAAAGGGGGGGTCTCTGATCCCTGGAGGTCCCTAAGAAAAGGGGGGTCTCTGATTGCTGGCAGTCTGATTTAATGGGGGTCTCTAGAAGGAAGTACTGACTGCTGATCCAATGCTTGGTGACCATTTAGATCAGCCCCCCCTGTCCTTAGAGACCCCCATTAGTTTACAGTCCGCTTATATTAGTGCCCCCCCTTCCTTATCATTGAAAAATTATTTATTTACAAAACTTTAATTTCGTTTGTTTAGCAAAAAATAACCCTCCCCCCCACCCCCAGTGGTGATTAAATACCACCAAATAAAAGATCGATTTGTGTGAAAAAAAAAAGTGATGAAAATCACATTTGGGTAAATGTAGAATGACCGTGTAATTGATCGCTGAATATTGGCCTGGGCAGGAAGGAGGGAAGTGCCCGGTAAAATAAATTAAAAAAAAAAAAGTAAAAAAAACGCAGCCACTGTGCCCCCCCCCATCAAACGCAGCCACTGTGCCCCCCCCCATCAAACGCAGCCACTGTGCCCCCCCCATCAAACGCAGCCACTGTGCCCCCCCATCAAACGCAGCCACTGTGCCCCCCCCATCAAACGCAGCCACTGTGCCCCCCCATCAAACGCAGCCACTGTGCCCCCCCCATCAAACGCAGCCACTGTGCCCCCCCCATCAAACGCAGCCACTGTGCCCCCCCCCATCAACGCAGCCACTGTGCCCCCCCCATCAAACGCAGCCACTGTGCCCCCCCCATCAAACGCAGCCACTGTGCCCCCCCCCCATCAAATGCAGCCACTGTGCCCCCCCCATCAAACGCAGCCACTGTGCCCCCCATCAAACGCAGCCACTGTGCCCTTGGTGAAACTGCAAGCCCAATGCTCTGCACTCGCTGTTCACCTTGTTTGAAGCCTATAAAAGCCTTTGGCTCCAATCAGGTGCTTCAAAAACGCCCCCCCCCCCCCAGCCGATGTAATTCAGGCACCCTGCATCCGAAAAGGGGCCGGACATGGCGGCCATGGATAGATTCATGCAATGCATGAATCTATCCATTATTAATTTTTGTGGGGGGTGGCTGGAGACAGGGGGCGGCGCCCTTAATGGACGCACCACCATTGGCACACGCTGAAATGAATGGAAACTCAATAAACAATCCACAGTCAAAGTTTGCAGTACATGAACGATCGCCGAATGTGGATTGTTTAATAGTCTCTCTCCTGTGCCGTGGAGGGTAGGAGGAGCCTAAGGCTCCACCAGTCACCTTTCATGCAGCCAGTCACCGGCCGCTTATGGGGGTGCAAGTCGCCCCCACCCTCGGCCAAACACACCCATACACACCATACTGTTAGTTACCCATATTTGCAAGTGCCGGTGCCGCTACAGCAAGCCGGCTTCCATGGGATGCAAATGTGCGGGAGGCGGCTACAGGAGTCGGGACGGGGGGCTTCTTCTCATGCAGGGGGGGCAGTTTTTCTTGCCGCCTGAAAAATGTCAGCTTAGGTCAAAACACAGCACTGCACCTACCTAAGGTAGAGGGCGCTACGTACAGACAGTATACAGACTCACCTGGCACCACCCCTGCTCAGGAGCTCCTCGTGATAAATCTCCTCCCAACTATTATATGGGCGGAGCAAGGGAGGAGCCTCGCTCTCACACTGATCTCCGTCTGTCACTGAAGCACCGAGTGCAGACTATGGGAGAGTGCCGGCTCTACCACTCAACTAGCCGCCTGGGTCTCATGGTAGGGCCGGCCCTGGACTCAACCCAACAAAGAAAGTCTTCTATATAGAAGGACTGATAATGTTCAGAGTCCCAACCGCAGCCCGTCCACCATGGCAGAGAGCCAACCGCAGCCCGTCCACCATGGCAGAGAGCCAACCGCAGGCCGTCCACCATGGCAGAGTCCCAACCGCAGCCCGTCCACCATGGCAGAGTGCCAACCGCAGCCCGTCCACCATGGCAGAGTGCCAACCGCAGCCCGTCCACCATGGCAGAGTGCCAACCGCAGCCCGTCCACCATGGCAGAGTGCCAACCGCAGCCCGTCCACCATGGCAGAGTGCCAACCGCAGCCCGTCCACCATGGCAGAGTGCCAACCGCAGCCCGTCCACCATGGCAGAGTGCCAACCGCAGCCCGTTCACCGTGGCAGAGTCCCAACCGCAGCCCGTCCATCATGGCAGAGTCCCAACCACAGCCCGTCCACCATGGCAGAGTCCCCAACCGCAGCCCGTCCACCGTGTCAGAGTCCCCAACCGCAGCCCGTCCACCGTGGCAGAGTCCCAACCGCAGCCCGTCCACCATGGCAGAGTCCCCAACCGCAGCCCGTCCACCATGGCAGAGTCCCCAACCGCAGCCCATCCACCATGGCAGAGTCCCCAACCGCAGCCCGTCCACCATGGCAGAGTCCCCAACCGCAGCCCATCCACCATAGCAGAGTCCCCAACCGCAGCCCATCCACCATAGCAGAGTCCCAACCGCAGCCTGTCCACCATGGCAGAGTCCCAACTGCAGTCCACCCACCATAGCAGAGTCCCCAACCACAACCCACCCCCCATAGCAGAGTCACAGTTCAGGAAAACTCACTCAGTGGGCTCAAGTCACAGTATGGAGGCTTCTATCCAACATCAAGGTCTCCTCATCACTGATATCAAACCAGCCATCCCCTCCCCCACCAGGTGCTTAATAAACAGGCCTGCAAGGGAAATCCCCGCCCCCTCCAAGTAACCCTCTCTTATCCCAACCCAGGCTGACTCTCTACTATATATATAGAAATAATATATCACCCCATCACTCTTCTGCTGTACATCATTCCAACCAGAGAAGGTTCAAATCTTCCAAATACAAAACTCTAGATGTGTCCCAACACTACCTACACCACCCCCCCCCCCATATTCCCCACTAACCTACCCCCCATATTCATCACTACCTACACCCCCCATATTCATCACTACCTACACCCCCCATATTCATCACTACCTACACCCATATTCATCACTACCTACACCCCCATATTCATCACTACCTACACCCCCATATTAATCACTATCTACACCCCCCATATTCATCACTACCTACACCCCCCATATTCATCACTACCTACACCCCCCATATTCATCACTACCTACACCCCATATTCATCACTATCTACACCCCCCATATTCATCACTACCTACACCCCATATTCATCACTATCTACACCCCCATATCATCACTACCTACACCCCCCATATTCATCACTACCTACACCCCCCATATTCATCACTATCTACACCCCCATATTCATCACTACCTACACCCCCCATATTCATCACTACCTACACCCCCATTATTCATCACTACCTACACCCCCCATATTCATCACTACCTACACCCCCCATATTCATCACTACCTACACCCACCCATATTCATCACTATCTACACCCCCATATTCATCACTACCTACACCCCCCATATTCATCACTACCTACACCCCCCATATTCATCACTACCTACACCCCCATATTCATCACTACCTACACCCCCCATATTCATCACTACCTACACCCCCCATATTCATCACTACCTACACCCCCATATCATCACTACCTACACCCCCCATATTCATCACTACCTACACCCCCATATTCATCACTACCTACACCCCCCATATTCATCACTACCTACACCCCCCATATTCATCACTACCTACACCCCCCATATTCATCACTACCAACACCCCCCATATTCATCACTATCTACACCCCCATATTCATCACTACCTACACCCCCCATATTCATCACTACCTACACCCCCATATTCATCACTACCTACACCCCATATTCATCACTATCTACACCCCCCATATTCATCACTACCTACACCCCCCATATTTCATCACTATCTACACCCCCATATTCATCACTATCTACACCCCCATATTCATCACTACCTACACACCCATATTCATCACTACCTACACCCCCCATATTCATCACTACCTACACCCCCATATTCATCACTACCTACACCCCCCATATTCATCACTACCTACACCCCCCATATTCATCACTATCTACACCCCCATATTCATCACTACCTACACCCCCATATTCATCAATACCTACATCCCCATATTCATCACTACCTACACCCCCATATTCATCACTACCTACACCCCCATATTCCCCACTACCTACACCCCCCATATTCATCACTACCTACACCCCATATTCATCACTATCTACACCCCCCATATTCATCACTACCTACACCCCCCATATTCCTCACTACCTACACCCCCATATTCATCACTACCTACACCCCCCATATTCATCACTACCTACACCCCCCATATTCATCACTACCTACACCCCCCATATTCATCACTACCTACACCCCCCATATTCATCACTATCTACACCCCCCATATTCCTCACTACCTACACCCCCATATTCATCACTACCCACACCCCCCATATTCATCACTACCTACACCCCCCATATTCATCACTACCTACACCCCCCATATTCATCACTACCTACACCCCCCATATTCATCACTACCTTCACCCCCCATATTCATCACTACCTACACCCCCATATTCATCACTACCTACACCCCCCATATTCATCACTATCTACACCCCCCATATTCATCACTACCTACACCCCCCATATTCATCACTACCTACACCCCCATATTCATTACTACCTACATCCCCATATTCATCACTATCTACACCCCCATATTCATCACTACCTACACCCCCATATTCATCACTACCTACACCCCCCATATTCATCACTACCTACACCCCCATATTCATCACTACCTACACCCCCCATATTCATCACTATCTACACCCCCATATTCATCACTACCTACCCCCCCATATTCATCACTACTACACCCCCATATTCATCACTATCTACACCCCCCATATTCATCACTACCTACACCCCCCATATTCATCACTATCTACACCCCCATATTCATCACTACCTACACCCCCATATTCATCACTACCTACACCCCCCATATTCATCACTACCTACACCCCCCATATTCATCACTACCTACACCCCCATATTCATCACTACCTACACCCCCCATATTCATCACTACCTACACCCCCAATATTCATCACTACCTACACCCCCATATTCATCACTATCTACACCCCCATATTCATCACTACCTACACCTCCCATATTCATCACTACCTACACCCCCCATATTCATCACTACCTACACCCCCCATATTCATCACTACCTACACCCCCCATATTCATCACTACCTACACCCCCCATATTCATCACTGCCTACACCCCCATATTCATCACTACCTACACCCCCCATATTCATCACTACCTACACCCCCCATATTCATCACTACCTACACCCCCATATTCATCACTACCTACACCCCCCATATTCATCACTATCTACACCCCCCATATTCATCACTACCTACACCCCCCATAATCATCACTACCTACACCCCCATATTCATCACTACCTACACCCCATATTCATCACTATCTACACCCCATATTCATCACTACCTACACCCCCATATTCATCACTACCTACACCCCCATATTCATCACTACCTACACCCCCCATATTCATCACTATCTACACCCCCCATATTCCTCACTACCTACACCCCCATATTCATCACTACCTACACCCCCCATATTCATCACTATCTACACCCCCAATATTCATCACCATCTACACCCCCATATTCATCACTACCTACACCCCCCATATTCATCACTACCTACACCCCATATTCATCACTACCTACACCCCCATATTCATCACTACCTACACCCCCCATATTCATCACTACCTAACCCCCCATATTCATCACTACCTACACCCCCAATATTCATCACTACCTACACCTCCATATTCATCACTACCTACACCCCCATATTCATCACTACCTACACCCCCATATTCATCACTACCTACACCCCCCATATTCATCACTACCTACACCCCCATATTCATCACTACCTACACCCCCATATTCATCACTATCTACACCCCCATATTCATCACTACCTACACTCCCATATTCATCACTACCTACACCCCCATATTCATCACTACCTACACCCCCCCATATTCATCACTACCTACACCCCCATATTCATTACTACCTACACCCCCCATATTCATCACTACCTACACCCCCCATATTCATCACTACCTACACCCCCCATATTCATCACTACCTACACCCCCATATTCATCACTATCTACACCCCCATATTCATCACTACCTACACCCCCCATATTCATCACTACCTACACCCCCATATTCATCACTACCTACACCCCCATATTCATCACTACCTACACCCCCATATTCATCACTATCTACACCCCCATATTCATCACTACCTACACCCCATATTCATCACTACCTACACCCCCCATATTCATCACTACCTACACCCCACATAATCATCACTACATACCCCCCATATTCATCACTATCTACACCCCATATTCATCACTACCTACACCCCCCATATTCATCACTATCTACACCCCATATTCATCACTACCTACACCCCCATATTCATCACTACCTACACCCCCATATCATCACTACCTACACCCCCCATATTCATCACTACCTACACCCCCATATTCATCACTACCTACACCCCCATATTCATCACTACCTTACACCCCCCATATTCATCACTACCTACACCCCCATATTCATCACTACCTACACCCCCATATTCATCACTACCTACACTCCCCCATATTCATCACTATCTACACCCCCATATTCATCACTACCTACACCCCCCATATTCATCACTACCTACACCCCCCATATTCATCACTACCTACACCCCCCATATTCATCAATACCTACACCCCCCATATTCATCAATACCTACACCCCCATATTCATCACTACCTACACCCCATATTTATCACTATCCTACACCCCTATTTCATCAATACCTACACCCCCCATATTCATCACTACCTACACCCCCATATTCATCACTACCTACACCCCCCATATTCATCACTACCTACACCCCCATATTCATCACTACCTACACCCCCATATTCATCACTACCTACACCCCCATATTCATCACTACCTACACCCCCCATATTCATCACTATCTACACCCCCATATTCATCACTACCTACACCCCCCATATTCATCACTACCTACACCCCCATATTCATCACTACCTACACCCCCCATATTCATCACTACCTACCCCCCATATTCATCACTACCTACACCCCCATATTCATCACTACCTACACCCCCATATTCATCACTACTACACCCCCCATATTCCTCACTACCTACACCCCCCATATTCATCACTACCTACACCCCCATATTCATCACTACCTACACCCCCCATATTCATCACTACCTACACCCCCATATTCATCACTACCTACACCCCCCATATTCATCACTACCTACACCCCCATATTCATCACTACCTACACCCCCCATATTCATCACTACCTACACCCCCCATATTCATCACTACCTACACCCCCATATTCATCACTACCTACACCCCCCATATTCATCACTACCTACACCCCCATATTCATCACTACCTACACCCCCATATTCATCACTACCTACACCCCCCATATTCATCACTACCTACACCCCCATATTCATCACTACCTACACCCCCCATATTCATCACTACCTACACCCCCATATTCATCACTACCTACACCCCCCATATTCATCACTACCTACACCCCCCATATTCATCACTATCTACACCCCCATATTCATCACTACCTACACCCCCCATATTCATCACTACCTACACCCCCCATATTCATCACTACCTACACCTGAAACAATGCCACCTAAGGTCTGTCTGTGACAGGACCTCAAGGTTCGGGCGTTTTCCCGGACGGGTAGGACAAGACTTCAAAAAGTGACCTGCCTGACCACAATAAAGGCACAATCTCTCCCTCCTCCTAAACGTTCTCTTATCCGCAGAAAGACATGTGAAACCCAAGTGCATGGGTTCATCTTCACTGACCGACTTGGTACCAGGAGGCATGGGAGGTGAGGGAGGCATGGGTGGGACTGCAAAGCTCGGAGACAAAACATACAGGATGCTTCCACAAGGATGGCAAACGTGATCAACTTCTCCACCTCAGTGGGTATATCTCGGGCTGCTATCTCTTCCTTGATGGTATCAGAGAGACCATGAGAAAAAGCAGCCATGAGGGCCTCATTGTTCCACGCAACCTCTGCTGCCAGAGTACGGAATTTAATGACGTAGTCGGCAACAGTTGTCATACTCTGTTTGATGGACATGAGGTACTTGGCAGCAGAAGCGGAGCATGCGGGAACGTCAAATACCCTTCAAAACGAAGCCACAAACTCGGGGTAACTCAAGACAATGGGTTTTTGCGTCTCCCATAGAGGGTTTGCCCAGGCCAAGGCTCTCTCAGAAAGCAAAGATATCAGGAAACCTACTTTGCTTTGGTCGGTGGGAAATGCCTGGGGCAGCATCTCAAAGTATATCTAAACCTGGTTGAGAAACCCTCTGCATCAGACTGGATCACCCCCAAATCGCTGGGGAACCAGAGCAGAACCAGACATACCTCTTAGAGGTAATACTTGAGGCGGGTGCCTGCACAGAGACTGAAGCAGCAGCAGGGATGGCCTGCAATATAGGTTGTACCGGGGAGGCCACAGTGGGAAATTCCAGGTGAGCTGTGAGACTCAGGAACGTTTCTAATGCCATGGCAAAATGATTCATGCGGTGATCCAGTAAATCCAAACTGTCTTTAACAGGAATGCAGGAGATTGTCAACATCACCGAGACTAAGGCAAAGGCAGAGATCCTCTGGGCTGGACAGCTTAAGTAGGCAGGACTGATGAGCAGGATATCATCAACAGCTGAGTAACTGTGGAGAGATAAGAGCTGGCAAATAGCTGACAGCTGAGCGGCCAGCTCTGAAAAGGAAGGGCTGAGCCCAGCCCTGACACCTAGCCTCAAATCACACACAGTGTGCTACAGGTTTTGCTCAAGAATATCTCTGTATTTAGCACCATCCGTCTTTCCCTCAACTCTGACCAGTTTCCCAGTCCTGACTGCTAAAAAACATCCCCACAGCATGATGCTGCCACCACCATGTTTCACAGTGGGGATGGTGTTCTTTGGGTAATGGGATGTGTTGGGTTTGTGCCAGACAGTGTTTTTTTTTGATGGACAAAAAGTTCAATTTTAGTCTCATCAGACCAGAGCACCTTCCTCCATACATTCTGGGAGTCTCCCACATGCCTTTTCCCAAACTCAAAACGTGCCATTTTGTTTTTTGCTGAAAGTAATGGATTTCTTCTGGCCACTCTGCCATAAAGCCCAACTCTATGGAGCGTACGGCTTATTGTGGTCCTATGTACAGATACTCCAGTCTCTGCTGTGGAACTCTGCAGCTCCTCCAGGGTTACCTTAGGTCTCTGTGCTCCTCTCTGATTAATGCCCTCCTTGCCCGCTCCGTGAGTTTTGGTGTCTCTTGGCAGGTTTGCTGTTGTGCCATGTTCTTTCCATTTGGTTATGATAGATTTGATAGTGCTCCTAGGGATCATCAAGGATTTGGATATTTTTTTATTTTTTTTTATTATAACCCAACCCTGACTTGTACTTCTCAACAACATTGTCCCTTACTTGTTTGGAGAGTTCCTTGGTCTTCATGGCAGTGTTTGGTTAGTGGTGCCTCTTGCTTAGGTGTTGCAGCCTCTGGGGCCTTTCAAAAAGGTGTGTCTATGTAAATGACTGATCATGTGACACTTAGAGACACAGGTGGGCATCGTTTCACTAATTATGTGACTTCTGAAGGTAATTGGTTGCACCAGAGCTTTTTATGCGCTTCATAACAAAGAGTGAATACATACGCACATGACAATTATCAGTTTTTTATTTCTGAAAAGTAGTTTTATGTATAAGTTTACTTCACCAACTTAGACTATTGTGTTCTGATCCATCACATGTAATTCAGATTAAAAAAACACATTGAATTAAAGGCTGTAATGTAACAAATCAGGTAAAAAGCCAAGGGGGATGAATACTTTTACAAGGCACAGGACAACGCCCCATTTGCCACTCAGTTTTGAAGGTCTGTTGTCTTCTAGATTTGTGTTATATCTCGGATATGGGTGACCTATAGCCACATGGTGGGGGGGGGGGGGGGATTTAATTTTTTTTTTACAGAAACATTAAGGGGTGTATTTAAAAAACAAAATCTCAGAGTTTTTTCTCCCGTGAAAACGAATGTACCTTTGTTTTGTGTGATTGGAGGGAAATTTTTTTAGCCTATTGTCTCTTCGGCTTAAATGTTTTCCATTTATACAAAATAAAGTGAATCTGAAAAATACCATTTTGGCCATTAGATGGAGCTAAAGATCATAGGAAATAAAAAAAAAGAAAAAAAAGAAAAAAAAAATGTATGTACTATAATTGTCAGCTCCAATAGTATATAGTACTATAGTGTTGTATTTTCCAGATTCAATCTATAATGTATGAGTAAAAAAAAATATTTGAACTGGAGAGAAAATAGACTCAAATACATTTTTGCACAAAACAAATATGCATCAATTTCACATAAATAGCGCTGAAAAAAAAAATGTTTATATGTGCGCCCCTTTCTGTTTTAAAACATCGGTCATACTGAGCAAAAGTATATATTTCAATTTTATTCTGTGTTTTTGAAAAAAAAAAAAAATGTGTGTGTATATATATATATATATATATATATATATATATATATATATATATATATATATATATATATATATATATATATATATATATAAAAAATTTATTTTTTATTTTTAATAAAACCCACACACACCTTTGTAAGACAATCCTGACCATAGGAAGCCTTGTGTGTCCCAATAAAATGATGGATGTGTTCCATCGGGATTACAAAGTTCTTGTGGAGTGTGATGAAGAAATAACGACCTCTGATCCCGGGGAAGGTTCTGGAAGTTTATTTAGAAGAGAAGAGTTACAAAGTAAAATTAAAAAAGATTAAAAAGTAGAGAGATGAAGGTGTGCGGAGATCCTTAGACATGGTAGGAGGACCAAGGATCTGACCTCTTCATCATACGGGAGGCTTTTACCCTCCAATCCTGGACAGTTGTCATGGAGGACCGTCCCAAACATCAACATTTTACAGATGGAATCATTCACTGAAGAATTTGTACAAGCAGCACATCATTCATTACAAGAGACATTCATTTCTGTTATCTCTGAACACCTTATCAGCTTGTCCCACCTCCAGACTCCCAAGTCCCTCATTGTAGAAGAAGGAGACCAACTGTCTATGTTCCCCCACAAGACCTTCCAAGGATCCTGAGAACAACAATTTGTTCTAATAACATCTTTCTGTAAAGTCATTCTAGACAGAGAACCTGTTTTTATATAAAGAACCCCCCCCCCCTCCCCCGTCACCTGTCCACAATCCCCACCCCCTCTACATCATAACCAATAGGAACAAGACTAGCACAATGTTTGGGTGTACTGGAAATTAGAACCTTTGTTGAGTTTTTACTGTTATCTGGGGCGCCATTAGAAAAATTTCCCCTCACTTCCTGTCCTGATTTTTTTATTTCTCCGTGTTGCTGATGGAGATTTTCACTCACTTCCTGTCTGGTAAAATATTGTCACCAGGACAGGAAGTGAGGGGAAATCTCTCTAATGGAGCCCCGGATGTAAGCAAAATCCCAAAAAAAGGTTCTAATCTCCAGTACACCCAAAGAAAAAATAAAATTTGGCTGTAGATACGCTTTAACAGTTGAAGGCTCCAGAGCTGTCATCCCAATCCACTACCTAGTATGTTCACTGACCCAGAACAAGCATGCAGCCAGTGAGGTCTGAACACTCTGCCCTCATGCATGCTTGTTCCTGGTCAGTGACATATTAGGTGGTGAAGTGAGGTTTAGGATGAAGATGACGGCCCCGGAACCTCCAGCTTTATACATAAATCAGTCATGTCGTTTCTTGTCCTCTGTTTCCCCTATTGGCTGAGTATTGCACCAATCAGATTCTCCACCCTGTGATTTCTCCAGTCTCTGGGCAGATTTCTTAACTCAGATTCCCCTTGGAGATCTTTATATGCCCATCTCCTACCCATACCTCAGCATGCAGGGGCTCAGTGAAGGTGGTGGTGAAGGTGTGGAGATGTTGGATCGGGTCACACAGATCATAAAAGGAGATCCGCCCGCCCTCATAATCCAGATCTATCCTGACTCTCTTACTGGAGACACCGCCGGGTAATGGGATCTCCTTCCTGTCATGTATCGCATAGTACGGATTACCATCCCACCTCTCCAAACCCCAGGACTTCTTATTATATCCAATCTCTGTTAGATCTCCTCTCCTGTCTATACTAGGGTAACACATCCCGACTGTCCAGTACCGTGACCCCCCGACATCCACTTCCCAGTAATGTCTCCCTGAGGAGAAACTCTGACTGCTCATCACCTGAGGACACCGAAATCTCTTTCGTGTTTCTGGGCACTTATAATATGGTAGGTAGGACATAATTTTCCTGTCATCTGATATATGTTGATGATTACCAGCTGTCCTCATATCTACTAATATGTCTGTAACCCCCGACGTTTGCTGTAGAGCCATATTTGGTCCTCCAGCCTGACGGTGTGAGCATTGTATGGTGGGGGTGGGTTGGGTGTGTGGCCTGGATGGTTGTATGGTGGGGGTGGGTTGGTGGCATGTCCTGGATGGTTCAGCATTGATGTGACCTTTGCCTTTTGTAGTAGAATGTGGATAGACATGTGTGTCTGGACATTTCTCTGCATTTACCCCAGACATGATATCAGATAAACCTGTGTGTAATGTGTGCGAGATCCCCCCCACATCCAGATCCCCTCTATCATGGAGGAGTTTATCATGTCTCTCTCTGTCCTCATCATTTCCATCCTCAGTATCACACAAGTCACCTATGTCTGAATTCTGTAGGACAGTCAGTGGATCTGTCATGTTACACAGCTCCTCAATTTTCCCCATCTTCCTGGATAGTGCCTCCTTCTTTGTTTCCAGTTTCTGCAGAACATTCCTCCAGTTTCTTCTTCTTCTTCTCAGAGGCCTCATCCAGAGTCTCCACCTGGTGTCCCTGATGTTCTCCATCCAGCCTGCAGGACACACAGATACAGGTGGAGTCCTCAGTGCAGTAATACTCCAGGATCTTCTTATGGACGGAGCATTTCTTGTTCTCCGGGGAAGTGGTGGGGTCACATAAGACGTGTTCTGGTGACTTGCTGTGGACTCTCAGGTGATCGTCACACACAGAAGCTTCACAATGCAGACAGGATTTCATAGCACGTACGGGAGTGTGAGTACAGTAGGCACAGAAGATCCTGGTTTTGTCCTGATCACTCTGTGTAATCTGGAGGGTCTCCGATATGTTCTTTTTAAGGCCAGGACGTTCCTGGAACTCTTCTCTACATTCAGGACAGGAATATTCTCCATTCTCCTCCTGGGTATCCAGCACACGACCAATACAGTCCCAGCAGAAGTTGTGTCACATTTTAGGGTTGCAGGATTCATATAAATGTTCAGACAGATGGAACATTCCAGATCCTCTTTCAGATGAGAAGACTCCATCGCTAAAGGGCAGAAGAGCAAAGTGAGAAGATTGAACTCTATCAGACTTATTTATTAGGATAGAAAACAAATGTCCAATGTTCAATAATCTATATCAATCATGTAATTATATTCAGACTTACTGGTTGATGGGTTTTGTGACGAAACTGTTTGGGCACCTCGACTAGGTGCTTCCGTCCACCAAACAGCCCCCCAAACCATTCTGAGCAAAGCGAGAGCAAATACCAGCCCTTTTTACCCCAAACATCGTACGCAGACAAGACGCAAGGTAAAGAGTCAAAAGGAAGGACTGTTTATTGAAACTCAGACGCATACTTTATACCCCACAGGAGGACACCCCCCCCTTCCTGATCATATTACCCCAATAATACAAACTGCACATAGGAATATAATTACCATAGCTAAAAGGAACAACCAACGTTGTGACAGACTCACCCGGGACAGAGGCTATTGGAGGGGACTGAACGCAACCCTTTTGCCCACCGATTATGGGCCCTAGCATTTGGGGGAATGGTGCCCTCTGTGAGCTGTATGCCTGGGGACCCTGGGGTTGGTGTTACTTTGGATTCAGCTCCATGTCCCCCCAAAACACACAGACTCTGGAACCCGTTATATGCCATATTAGAATGATAAGACTGAATTATACTGTTGGGACACATCCTGTGAGGAGATGCTAATGTCATCAACTCCACTCACCTGTCTGATGTCAGCTATAATGTGTTTAATGTAAATAAGTTTAGTCTAGGTTCTAAAGGTATTCAACTCATTGTTGTTTGTTCTAATTAACCCTGTGTTGATGTTTATGGTAAATGTATGTTAATTGAATGAGCTGATCACATTGTCCTCTATACAATGTAGGAGACGGGACGACTCCTATTGGAGCTCATGTTAATTAGGTTAGCTTTGAGTCAGCCTGGTGTATAAATGTGTGTGATATCTCAAATAAAGAGTTAGTCCTGATGTACTCCAAGACTGGTGTTGTCTAGTTCTTGGGGGTTCCTATAGCCAGATCCATTGGACTCATGTTCCAGAACTTAGGAAGCGGTATACTGACGGAAGCACTCAAGCGGAGTGTGGGACATTCCGTGACAAACATATACTATAAACCAGGGATATGCAATTAGCGGACCTCCAGCTGTTGCAGAACTACAAGTCCCATGAGGCATAGCAAGACTGACATCCACAAGCATGACACCCAGAGGCAGAGGCATGATGGGGCTTGTAGATGGAGGTCCGCTAATTGCATTTCCCTACTATAAACATTACGTTATACAACTAGCCACCTGGACAATGTTGTGATTAATCAAATATCCCCACTTCAGGTCAGACTTCCCGGCCCCAAGGTCACAAAGTACATCACACATCCCATAATAGTTTGCCAGCAAACTCACAATAGGTGATCCAATTAGCACAATTAACAATACAAACAGTGATCTCCTCCCTCCTCAGACTAGTAGGCAACCGAAGACCCAGGGTTGTCCAAATCTCATTAACTAGCTTTCTCTTTATATACATCTGTCCACTAGGGATGGTCCCGATGTTCGAAGTCGAGCGTAAGTTCGACTTGAACATCGGGTGTTCGCCGAACAGCGAACAATTTGGGGTGTTCACGGCAAATTTGAAAGCCGCGGAACACCCTTTAAAAGTCTATGGGAGAAATCAAAAGTTCTAATTTTAAAGGCTTATATGCAAGTTATTGTCATAAAAAGTGTTTGGGGACCCGGGTCCTGCCCCAGGGGACATGGATCAATGCAAAAAAAAGTTTTAAAAACGGCCGTTTTTTCGGGAGCAGTGATTTAATAACGCTTACAGTGAAATAAAAGTGTAATATTCCTTTAAATTTCGTACCTGGGGGGTGTCTATAGTATGCCTGTAAAGGGGCGCATGTTTCCCGTGTTTAGAACAGTCCAAGAGCAAAATTACATTTCTAAAGGGTAAAAAGTCATTTAGAAGTACTCGTGACGATAATGAATTGTTGGTCCGACAATACACATAAAAGTTCATTGATTAAAACGGCATGGGATTCATCCACAAGGGAATCCCGAATCAAAATTTAAAAAGAAAAAAAAAAAAAAAAAGCGTGGGGGTCCCCCCAAATTCCATACCAGGCCCTTCAGGTCTGGTATGGATATTAGGGGAACCCTGTGCCAAAATTTTAAAAAATATTGCATGTGGGTCCCCCTCAAAATCCATACCAGATCTTTATCTGAGCATGCAACCTGGCAGGCCGCAGGAAAAGGGGGGGGGGGACGAGAGAGCACCCCCCTCTTGAACCGTACCAGGCCACATGCCCTCAACATTGGGAGGGTGCTTTGGGGTAGCCCCCCAAAGCACCTTGTCCCCATGTTGATGGGGAGAAGGGCCTCATCCCCACAACCCTTGCCCAGTGGTTGTAGGGGTCTGCGGGCGGGGGATTATCAGAGTCTGGAAGCCCCCTTTAACAAGGGGACCCCCAGATCCTGGCCCCCCTCTGTGTGAAATGGTAACGGGGTACAAATGTACCCCTACCATTTCACAATGAATGTGTGAAAATGGTGAAAAAAAAAAAAAAACAAACACACACACACAATACACGCCTTGGGACAAGTCCTCTATTAAAAAAAATAAAAAACAAAACTGTCCTACGGAGTCTTCTTCTCACGCTCCGACGGACCGAAAAAAAAAAAAAAGCCGCACGCCGCCTACAATCTGCCTCCATGGGAGGCACTAGCTGTAATGATCGGCCTCTCAGATGACAGCTCTTTTATAACTGAGGGCGGGGCCACACGATGATGTCGCTGGGTGACCCCGCCCCCCTCTGACGCTACGGGAAGCCATAGGGATGTCCCCGTGCGTCAGAGGGGGGCAGGGTCACCCGGCGACATCATTGTGTGGCCCCGCCCTCAGTTTTAAAAGAGCTGTCACCTAAGTGTGGCCGGTCATTACAGTGGGTGCCAGATCGTAGGCGACGTGCGCTTTTTTTTTTTCGATCCGTCATCCGTGGGACAGTTTTTTTTTTTTATTTTAACCACTTAACAACCGGCCCATAGCCGAATGACAACAGGGCGGTTTCTTAACCCTGAGAGGGCGTACAGTGACGTCCTCCCAGAATTCCACTCTCGGGCGCCCCCTGGGGCACGCACCCAAGAACATACATGACTACCGGGTCCAGAGGACCCGGCGCATCACAGTAAACGGCCGCTAATCGGAGCGATCACATGTAAACAAAATCATGTCACGACGCCGGTTCCTCTCTCCCCTCTCTGTGCCGATCGGTACAGAGGGGGAGGGATCGGATGGCAGCAGCGCTGTGGGCTGGATGTGTAGTGCCCACAGCGCTGCTCTGTGACATGTGCAGTCACATCCATCCATCCTCTGCAATACCCCGCCATACTCCGCCTCTGTACGTGGCCAGGCTGCGGAAGTCTCACACATGTGGTATTGCTGTACTCAGGAGGAGTAGGAGAATCTATTTTGGGGGGTCATTTTTGGTTTCTACATGCTATGTGTTAGAAATATTGTATAAATGGACAACTTTGTGTTAAAAAAAAAAAAAAAAGCATTTTAACCACTTCCCGCCTTCCGTCATACAACGTCCTTGACTTTGTGAGGGGATATCTGAATGACGGGTGTAGCTACAGGCATCATTCAGATATCAGCTTTTTCAGCCGGCGATTCCCTACACCACAAGAATGATCATAGCAGCTGTTCCACTGCTTGATCGTTCTTACGGGAGGCGAGAGGGGACGTCCCCCCTCCGGTGCTTCTACCGACTCACCGCTACAATCAAAGCCAGGATCGTTTTTTTTTTTATTATTATTTTAGGCTTCCCAGCCTAGAGGTGAGATGTGGGGTCTTATTGATCCCCCATATCTCACTGTTCAAACCACACGTGATGTATTGCTGCGATCGGTAGAGCGAGAGCAATAATTGTGTCCCTAGACCTCTGTAACTCAAAACATGTAACCAGTAAAAAATGTTAAAGCATCGCCTATGGGGATTTTTAAATAGCAAAGTTTGGTGCCATTCCGCGAGTGTGTGCAATTTTGAAGGGTGACATGTTGGGTATCTATTTACTCAGCATAACTTCATCTTTCACATTATGCAAAAACATTGGGCTAACTTTACCGTTTTGTTTTTTTTTTTTTTTTAAGCACAAAACTGTTTTTTTTCCAAAAAAAAACGCGTTCGAAAAATTGCTGCGCAAATACCGTGCGAGACAAAAAGTTCCAACGACCGCCATTGTATTCTTTAGGGTCTTTGGTAAAAAAACAATGTTTTGGGGTTCTATGTAATTTTCTAGCAAATGATGATTTTTACATGTAGGAGATAAATTTAAGAATTGGCCTGGGTGCTCCACCAGGCAAGGGTTGTGGGGATGAGGCCCTTCTCCCCATCAACATGGGGACAAGGTGCTTTGGGGGGCTACCCCAAAGCACCCTTCCAATGTTGAGGGCATGTGGCCTGGTACGATTCAGGAAGGGGGGGCGCTCTCGTCCCCCCCCCCTTTTCCTGCGGCCTGCCAGGTTGTGTGCTCGGATAAGGGTCTGGTATGGATTTTTGGGGGGACCCCACGCCATTTTTTTGTTAAATTTTGGCACGGAGTTCCCCTTAAAATCCATACCAGACCTAAAGGGCCTGACCGCAGCTGCCCGACTCCACTGCCCGTGACACCACAGTCCTTCCTGCTGGCTCTACATCCATCTCAGACTGCTCACTAAGTCCGCTCTGGCATGTCTCCCCACCCAGTCCTCCCAACTCTGCCCATCACTCACCAGCCCTCCTGGCTGCACTCCGATGGATCCCTCCTGGAGACTTGACCGGCAATACTAGCTCCCGTTATCTTTCTCGATTGCCCTCTGTGCCTCCTGTCCAGATCCTTCTTTGTTATTTAGAAAGACTCCGACTTGCACCTGAACCCCACAGGCCCAAGGTTACCCCCCCAGACTGGGGGGGTGCCTCAAAGGCCCCGACAACCCAGTGCTCCATCTCCAGTTCTTCCACCCGACAACTCCCCCCCAGCTGGGCTGACCCTGGGTATATCAAAGAGGTCCGCCCCCTGCCAATCCTAATTGGGGATTGGTCAGGGCCCATGAGACACCCCAGACAGCTCCACCTCTCTTCCCCTTTTTCCTTCTAGAATCTTCTAGAAGCAGAAGGGAGGTAACCGAAAGATGCCATCTGTGAGTCACCAGCCTACACCGAGCCACTCCCAGCCCACACATCAAAACTAAACAGGCCTAGCTTAGAGCTAGGTCTGATTAAATGTATCTGCTCTGACAAATATCCTACGTCTAGCACCTACCCAGTGGTGTATTTATGTTTTGTGCTGCCCTAGGCCCGACCAAACTCATGCATCCCCTAATTTAAATACGACCCACCCCTTCCTGTTTAAGACCCACCCCATCTGTAAACCACATCCTTTCCTCTTTAGGCTCATTTGGCTTCTTTCAGGGGAGAGGGGGTACCTGTTTTTGACAGGTACCCTTCCTCACTTTCGGGAGACTGCCCTGCCCCTCGGAAGTTCGGGCCCCCCTCCTCTGGGCCATTCAGAAAGCACAGCGCGCTTTGCACACGTGCAGTAGGGAACCGGACGGTTTCCCTTACCAAGAATGGCGGTGGCAAAACCCGAGAGCCAATCCGAAAATCAGCTGAGGTGTCATGGACAGGTAAGTGTCGACTTTTAATTTAAAAAAAAATTTTCACGGGGGATGGGGGGGGGGGGGGGGTTGAACGCCACTTTAATGAGTTTGCATTGATTTCAGCCTTGATAGAGCACTTTGCACATGCTAGTGGCGGCTGGTGCTCAAAATTTTTGGGGGGGCAAACAAACTGAAAAATTCAGAAAAAAAAAAAAAAACCATCAAACGCAGCCACTTCGCGCGCCCCCCATCAAACGCAGCCACTTCGCGCGCCCCCCCATCAAACGCAGCCACTTCGCGCGCCCCCCCATCAAACGCAGCCACTTCGCGTGCCCCCCCATCAAACGCAGCCACTTCGCGTGCCCCCCCATCAAACGCAGCCACTTCGCGCGCCCCCCCATCAAACGCAGCCACTTCGCGCGCCCCCCATCAAACGCAGCCACTTCGCGCGCCCCCCCATCAAACGCAGCCACTTCGCGCGCCCCCCCATCAAACGCAGCCACTTCGCGCGCCCCCCCATCAAACGCAGCCACTTCGCGCGCCCCCCCCATCAAACGCAGCCACTTCCGCCCTTGGTGAACTGCAAGCCCAATGCTCTGTGCTGTTCACCTTGTTTGAAGCCTATAAGAGCCTTTGGCTCCAATTAGGTGCTTCAAAAACACCCCCCCCGCCGCTGTAATTCAGGCGCCCGGCGTCCGAAAAGGGGCCGGACTTGGTGGACATGGATAGATTCATGCAATGCATCCATGATTCATACAGGGTGGTGGCTGGAGAAAGGGGTTGGCGCCCATGCACACGTAATGGACGCAACGCCACATGCTGAAATGAATGCAAACTCATTAAACAGTCCACATTCAGTGAAAGTTTGCAATACATGAACGATCGCTAAATGTGAACTTCGCGGTCATACAACACTGTACCCAAACTACATTTTTATCATTTTCTTCCCACAAATAGAGCTTTCTTTTGCTGGTATTTCTTCACCTCTGGGGGGGGGGGGGGGGGGGGGGTTGCTAAACTAAAAAAGACCGAAATGTTTGAAAAAAAAAAAAAGGTTTCTTCGTTTTGGTTATAAAAATTTTTTTTCTCCTTCACCGACGGGCACAGGTGAGGCGACACCGATAAGGTGGCACTGATATGTAGAACTGATGGGCACCAATAGGCGGCACTGATGATGAGGTACTGATGAGGTTTTGACAGGTGTTACTGTAGGGCACTGGTTGGCAATGTGATTGGCACTGACTGGCACTTTATTGGGCACTGATAGGTGATCCTGAGAAACTCGCTCTCACTGATCTCCGGCTGTCACCGAAGCACCGGGTGCAGACTATGGGAGAGTGCCGCGCCTGTGCGGGACAGCTCTATCAGGCAGCCTGTGACACTCACTGAGTCTGCACTCAGCGCGGATCATGTAGGTAGCAGCGGCCTCTACTCTGCTGCCCCTCTCAACCTGCCGCCTGGGTCTCATAGTAGGGCCAGCCCTGGACTCAACCCAACACAAGAAAGTCTTCTTTTATAGAAGGATGGCGTTGGACGGCTAATGTTCAGTGTCCCAGCCACGGCCCATCCACCATAGCAGAGTCCCCAACCACAGCCCATCCACCATAGCAGAGTCCCAACCACAGCCCATCCACCATAGCAGAGTCCCCAACCACAGCCCATCCACTATAGCAGAGTGCCAACCGCAGCCCATCCACCATAGCAGAGCCCCCAACCGCAGCCCACCCACCATAGCAGAGTCCCCAACCGCAGCCCACCCCACCATAGCAGAGTCCCAACCGCAGCCCATCCACCATAGCAGAGTGCCCAACCGCAGCCCATCCACCATAGCAGAGTCCCCAACCGCAGCCCATCCACCATAGCAGAGTCCCCAACCGCAGCCCGTCCACCATAGCAGAGTGCCCAACCGCAACCCACCCATTATAGCAGAGTCCCAACCGCAGCCCACCCACCATAGCAGAGTCCCCAACCGCACCCCACCCACCATAGCAGAGTCCCCAACCGCAGCCCATCCACCATAGCAGAGTCCCCAACCGCAGCCCATCCACCATAGCAGAGTCCCCAACCGCAGCCCGTCCACCATAGCAGAGTGCCCAACCGCAACCCACCCATT